>CAMOHE010047102.1:16559-122906 GCA_946598075.1 Artocarpus hirsutus | reverse complement strand
AAAAAAAAAAAAAAAAAACACATAGCCTTCTATATAAGAAACAAATCTTTTATAAAAATGGAATGCATACTCGTGGGAGGGGAAAAGAAACTAAATACGAAAGTCAATGATTCAATAGAGGAAAATATAATTATAGTATCTTAACTATCCATGAATAGAATTCTAAATAAGTCAACTAGTCATCAAATACATAAATAAATAAAAGATAATGCCAGATTCCAATATTAGCTCCACTTACCTAATTTCAATTATCAAAATAGGAAACCTATAATGAATTTTAATTATCATTAAAAAGTCAACTATTAAAATATAATGATAATATCTTGACTAATTAGAGGCAATTTACACGTGGGATTAGAGGGGAATTAGGGGAAGAATCAACAAATTAGCTCCTACTTACCATATATCAACTTTCAAAAGTAGAAAACCTTATCAATTAAATTCAATCAATCAAAAGTCAAACATTTCATTTCCTTAAATGAGGAAATAAATCCAAAAATATGTCAATTAATCAACAATTATTATCCAATCACATAAAAAGTCAACTATTCCCCCATATGGAATAAGAAAAGAGAAGATAATATGCCAATAAATCAAAATTATACCGCAACAAACACACTCACATATACATAAATTATATTAGTCATTATCCACTTTCTCAAAGCCATACACGGCCACCAAACATTGTAACTTACACATATAGTGTACGTTACATTAAAAAAAATATAACATCAATAATGTATTACTTCCCACTTGCTATTCATACTCACACAGCAACTATATCAATTACACACACTCATATATATAATTTGCATTCACACAAAAACACATATAAGTTATAAAATATTAATAGTCATTTTCCACTACAATTATATAATAGTACAAAATATTATGCACATTACATTAATATATAACATAACTTTCCTTTCTTTTATTTTTATACGAATTAACGTCATATATAGAAACATATTAATTCTTATATTACATAAAGATAAGTATATATATAGAAATATTTATATATAGAATACAACGCTTATATATGTATAGAATACTTGTAAATTAACTTACAATTAACGTACAAGATATATATATATATATAACACATTTGCATGAAGTTCTATCATCCCATAAACACATGGCAATTTCATAAGTAAAAAATAATAATAATAATACATAAGTGATAAAAATAAAACAAATTCATATAATCACAACTAGACCCGTAGCTTAAAATTTAGGGTGTTACACTCACAGTAGAAAGCATAATCAGTTTCCATAGATATAGCTGATGATACCAACTCACTAAAATTTCAGAGTCACAGAGCAACCAACTATCGTCGAATGGGTCCTTTAAGTCCCTCTTAGAACTTAATGCACTTTTCATGCTCAAATGCCACGGCGGATGGAGCGAATCTAGCCAACTCATTAAATTTTGCTTCATATTCTCTGACCGACATGTCACCCTGCCCCAACTGTAAAATTCAGCAGCCTTCTGATCTCGGTGCTCTTGCAGAAAGTAATGCTCATAGAACAGCTCCTCAAATCTATCTTAATCGATGTTCCGGTTGTTTTCCAAATGCTTGGCTTACTTCCACTAGGTATTGGTGCTACCTTCAAGTTTTTAAGCTACGAACTCAACGCGATACTCTACTGGTACCCTGAGAGTGTCTTGATGTTTTACCACCGAATCAAGCCAATATTCTGCCACTTGCAAATCCCCATTTTTGTCAAAAGTCAGAACAGATGCATGCCAAAACTCTCTAAAGTATTCGTGCTAGCGACTTGTCTTAGAATCCTTAGGTTTAGCCTTCACTGCCATCTGCCGTAAAGCTACAAACATCGCCCCTATAATGCCCTCATCATCTACAGGGTTATCATCAACAGCAGCTACACGACGTCTAGGTGCTATTCTCTTAGTTTTGAAAACAAAATTAGACTATCAGTGGTTTTCCATTATCGTACCCATGTATGCATAATTCTCAAGGTTCATAAACCTAGGGCTCTGATATCATTCTGTCACATCCTAAAATTCAGGAGGTAACATGACAGATTAATTAAGTTAAAGAAATTAAATTTTTAATTAAAATCACCAATTAAAGAATTAAGTTAGCTATGAAATACATGATAATTTAAATCTTTTTGAGACATTCATCGAGATATTAGGACAAATAAAAACAAAATAAAATAATAAGACAAATAAGTACGAGTTAGGCCCCACTAGGCCCATATTAGTACGCACACATGATATCGACAATAATTAAATTACAACCACAGTCCACTGCAAGGAAAGAAAATTAAAGTGTTACATGCGTTGAATCAATAAAACAAGTAACCTACTTAAGGTTTTCTACTGCACGTAAGTCTGATCGGTGGACTCCAAATCGATCCTAAGCTGAATTTTATCTAGGAAAAAAGGTTTAAAAACAAATAAAATATGAACGAAAGGCTCAATAGGACTAAGTTTGAAATCATTTAATTTAAACATAAAATTTATCATTTCAAGAAAATATTTAGAAAATACATTAAATAAGTAAATTTAGTCAAATCATTCTTACCAAAATAGTCCATTGTTCGTTTAGAAATGATATCATTATCTTTTCTTGGGCAAACCATAGATATCACCATTGTAGTGGTCCAGCTGGGTTTCAGGACCTGCCCCCAAAGTCGCACTCTACACTACTCGATCTTTGAGTATGGCATCACGCGCATTTGTGCACTTCTATAATTATCCAGATCTCATTTTACTAAGTGTATTCATTTACATTCATTATGTGATTCATTATGAATATCACCTTATTCAATAGTTTACAAAAACAACTGATAAAAATCTTTTTTCAATCATTCATTGAAAAACATTTTGGAAGAATTCATTTTTAAGCCAAAATCATTCAAAACATGGTTACCAAAGAAGGGGTAAGAGTCCAACCTCAATATCCTACATCAGTGCTCAACACCGCATTCCTGACCATCCATATGTTAACTCTACGGAACCACGAACCACCTTAAATAGAGACTAAGTTCATCAATATCTAGCTCAGGGTATTCTATACTATAAGCTATCTCATGGTGTTTTAGTGTGCCATTAAGTTCACAAAAGCACACTATAAGGTTAAGTCTTTACTTAGGTTTAAAATAGTGAAAATGAGTGAACAACAGTCATTGTTCATGAAGTCCAGTCGGTCTATCAAATTTCTTGATCTAGCCTATCGAACTTCACAGTTCGGCTTACCAGCCGTATAGGACTGGCCTACCAAACTATCCCCAAGTTCAGCCTGTTGATATATGAGTCTGGCATGCCAAACTCATGAGTTCGGCCTGTCGATGCCCAAGATTGGCCTACCAAACTGGAAAAATCTAGAAATTTTTAGATTTTGAGTCTCGATCTCCACGTACTTGAAATCCTATTTTAACCTGTTTTTCTCATTTCTTAGGCATAAAAAACATTCATAAAGGATAGAAAAACATAATAGAACACGTTTAAACAATTTCTATACAAGATTTACATATAAATTTTTAAAGAAATCCAAAAATAGAGAAAAAAAGAAAAACTTGGTTTAATCCATTTTTCATTAAATCAAGCCTAGATTCTAGATGATTTGGGCTCTACCACTTAGATAGAAGGATTTCTAAGCTAGAAGAAACTCAAATTTCAACATACAAAGAGGCTTGAAAATTTTGGGGAAAATTTTAAAATTTTGAAAAATAAACAACTAAGCGCAGATTTCGAGCTTTGATTCAAGTTTGTGATTGTTCAAACATGTTCCCGAGCTTCCAATCCACTGAGAATCAAAGCTTGAGCTTTATTTTTGAATCAAAAATTGAGAGAAGGAAAGAGAGAAAGAGAGGCAAAACGTGGGGGGGGGGGGGGATAGAGATCTGAAAGAAAGTGAGGGAAGGAGAGGGAGAGTGAGAGCTAAATAGAGGGAGAGAAGTGGTTTTCCAGATGAAAAACCATGTCCTGCATATGGTTTTCTAAAATGGAACTTGTTGGACGTTTGACAAATTGTTTTGTTTTAAAAATTCAAAATAACCATTGAAATAATAAAATTAAAAAAATAGATTGAAAAATACCGCAAAACAATTAAATTAAGTTCAAATCACATTTAGACACACTTATATACCATGTTAGACATTAATTACACTTAATTAAAATCTAGGTGTTACAAAACTATAAATTAGTACATCATTTATGTATTACAGTATATCAATAATATACCGATTAGCATTAGTATATCATTGATGTACAAAAATTGTCATTTTTTTAATTTTCAAAAACTTCAGTTATTTACTAAAAAAAATTAAAATGTCATTTATCCCTAAATCCCAAAGCTAAACAAAACCAAATGCAATGAAAACAATATTAAACGTAAAACAACAAATAAGCTACCTAGAAAAAAAAAATTTCAGATTTTCTCATTTTAAAACATTTTCCACAACGAGTTCTGAGGTGGTACGATAACTTTTTTTTCTCTGGATTGTTGTTCAATTTTTACTTTAAAATGTCAAGATCTACTTGACATTATTTCCGCATCTTTCTGAACAAGTATACAATTGTTGATTTTCAGTGCATTATTTGCTTTAATGCTTCATTCTTCAAAAGAGTTTTTATTTACTATATCCGTCCAAGATAGTTTATTCAATCCTTGCGAAATATCTGGTTTATAAACTATAACGGCGTTGGAAGGACCAATAAAACTAACCTTCAAATTGTTACCGTGAAAATTGATCTGTGCATGCACCGGACGTCTAATATTCGATGATATCTTATGGGGGGTATTAAGCCTTTTGTCCATATCAACAGTACGAGAGCTAGTATCTTGGTTTTGTAGCTTGATTTTTGCGACGACTCCACTGCTTGAGTGGTTACTTAAACTCTTTTTTATTTTTATCTTACTTACTTGGTCATAAAAACATGAAATAAAATTTTTTTTATTACTTGAAAACTTAAAAACTTATATTAACATATTTATATTATTCCAGACTTACTAAAATTATTTACAACCTTTGTGTAACTTCAAAACACAAAGCACACTCTTACAAGACAGATTCCATTTACTATTACAAACTTGTAACATGTTTAAACATAGTTTTCAAAATAGTAAATCTCTTTCTAGTAGCGGTACACATACTTAAATCTACAAGATGCCCAACCGCCGTATCCAACTAGCCTCTTGACAGAATTTTCTAAGGCATAAAATAATTAAGTAAGCTATTACTCAATAAGTATAAACTTAACCCATAAAATATTTTTTTTTTTCTAAAATTCAATGCATGATGCCAGTTATACTTATTTATGAGCATCAACTTACTTTTCATTTCTTCACTTGAACTACGGGCCCAAATACACATACTAAGTGCGTATAAGGATCATCGTATTACTAGAACCATAACATAGTTATAACTTGAAACTCTCATTCGGTCGGGAGACTGGTACAACACTTCCTTAACTTATCTTATCTAGTAAATTAATTTATCAATCCTTAATGATGATAACATACCATACATCATGCTTTGGAAACTTAATTGAGTGCATAACATTTGCATTTCCTTAAACAATATGAACAACTTGTTTGAAAGTTGTTTTACCCATGCCGTAGTTAGGATTTAAAACTTACTTAGATTCCATACTACATATCCAATTTCTCGTTCCCTCTTTAAGTGGCTAAATGTCCTATTTGGACAAATATCTCACTATTAACTAACTTTTTATTATCAACCTAATGTCGATTACAAAACTTGAACATTGCATGGCTAAACCTCACACTTGTCTCTCAATCTTGTTACTAACAGGTTGCAAAAAAATTTACTATTAAGATGCATTTTCCTGAATCGAACTTCAAGATCCCTTAAGCCCTTTTGCAAAAAAGACCATTTTGTCCTTGGTGGGTCTTAGAAATTTTTTGAACTTGTTTTAATCAAAAACTTATAATTCCATATTATTTATGATCGTGTGGAAAATAAAACATTAGTTTCCATTTTACGAAAATTCTATTTTAACATAACCTTACTATTTTATCCTGAAATATAAAAATCTTGACGATTTTGTCCTTGGAACAAAAAATGAACACTTTATATGATTATTCTTGGTTTTTCGCAAGGATTAACACTTTCTAAAGTTATCAAATCAAAATCCTTTTATTTCAAAACTTTTTACACAATTAAACCATTTTGAAATTTTGTGACTAATTCTTGTAAAATTCCTAACTAAAAATCTGTGCAAAATTTTCATAAAGTGTTCTTGATATTTAATAGTTTCAGTGAGATTTACAACTTTCGTATTTTAAATTTTGTCAACTTCAAAAGTTTCAGTAGATTTTTGGCTAATTTTTAAATCTACCCTTTATAAACTCAAACTCTTCAATAAGTTCAAATTGAAGTTTTCAAAAGTTTTCTTAACGAAAGTCATTTATCTTGCTGTATCGGATAAAACTTATGTTTTTTTTGGAAAATAATTCAACCTCTATACTTGTCAAAACTTTGATTCTTTTAAATCATTTAAACTTTGTTTTGTGACAAAGGTTATCAAACTTTCCTTTTTAAGTACAAAATCCTAGTTTCAACCATCCATCCACATCAACATCCACATAAAACATAAACTAATCTTGTCATAGTATCCTGTTTATATGCCATAATCTAAACATATTACAAAGTATAAACAAATCTCATGAAAACAACAAACTTTCAAAGCTAGGGTTTAGGGTCTTTTCCAAGAAATTTCCCAAGCTTTAGATCCTCGTCTTATGTGGATTAAACTTTGCTAACCCTCCTTGATGATAACCATAGCAAATTCCATCAAAATACTCAAAAAACTCAAAGTAAAATACTAATATACTTAAGAAAAATTTTAATTTTTACCTCCAAAGTTGATAATCTTTGCTCTAAAATACTTGAACTTGCTTCAAAGGTAGATTAGAGATTGTATTTTGGCAAAATATTAAGAGAGAAATGGGTGATGGGAACCGGTTTTTGCATGAGAGAATATCGATTTCTTTTTCAAGCTTTCATGAAAATTTGATGGAGACAGAGAGAGTGAACTTTTCACTTATTCCTTTGACCACGTAAAGACTCATCCAAGGGACTAAAATACAAATAAAAATTTACATTCCAATACTTGGCACCACCGGTTTTCTAAGGGGGGAGTGGAAGTATTTCATCCTTTGAGGTGTCACCTAATAGGTCCCACTTTACTTTTTTAAACAGTGTAAATTTATACTACAATGTATTTTTCCTATATTGTCAGTGTAAAATTGAGTGGATATTTTCTTTAATAGTCTAGAACTATATTGACTTACTTTTTATTCTGCATTGTCTAATTTCGAACACAGTAGTTCATCTATTTGTGTTTAAACAATTTTTGTATAGTTATACTATACTATGTACTATTTACTTTTGTGTCTCTTTGTACTATATTCCAATACTAGTTGGACTGTAGACACTAAAATCTTTATCAGTTTGACTGACTGACAAATTTCTACATTGTTTTAAACCATAGCATGATTTTTTAGTGTTACTAATAAATTATCTTTCATAAATTTATATCATAAAAATTATAATTAATGTGACACAAATTTAATCTTAAGAGTATTTTACAAATTTTTTTGCATTTAGACTCATAAAATTTATACATTTTAAAATACTGCGTATTGTATAAAATCACATACATATTGCACAACAATATTTATCATAAATAATTTACATTATGTAGAAAAAAACAAAGTAAATTGACTTCGAATTAAATTCTGAATTTAAACTAATGAATTTATTTAGACATTACAATTTTTTACAGAATATTAGTATTAATTGGGCATCCCAATTTCAAGCCAAGGTTCAACAAGCAAGTTACAATTGGTGTCGTTGTTCGACCAGAGACTACGCTTTTGGATTAGGCGTATAACACCTCAAATATGCAGTACTGAGTAGAATACTTACAATCTAAAAATGGAAAAAAAAAAAAGATTTTTTTAGCACCATTTTCCTCTCAACTTATCGTTTATTATCAATTTGCCTCCTTAGTATTTATAATTGTAGCAAATTGTGTCTTGAATTTACAAATCACCCATTGATAGTGATATTAGTTTTTTTTTTTTTTTACTACATTTGATATGTGATTTTCACATAAGTTGTTAATTAAAATTATGAAAGGTCTTTTCTTATGAATATTAGCACAAATTTATAAGTTAATTTAAAATTTTTGATCTTGATAAAATTTAATTAAAAATATTAATCACAATAAATATGGGTTAAAATACATAGAAATGATCATTCATGTCATTAATCAACTATTCATATGCTATACGTCAATTTTAGTCAAAAAACTAATATCGCTATCAATGGGAGGTAATTTGCTACAAATTTATAAGTTCATGTTAAAACTTATCAGATTTAAAAGTTCAAGGGGCAAATTGCTAATATACGATAAGTTCAAAGGACAATAGTTGAAAAAAAAAAAAACCTAAAAAAGATTGGGAAGATTTTTTCATTTTAAACAAAAATTTGGATTCACAAGTATAAATAATGGAACATAACTGTTCTGTAGTATTTAAAACTTACCCACGAGATAGAATAAATAAACAAACTGTTGAAATAAACATTATCTTACGCATTTTTTATCGGTGCATACATACATTATAATTTGGCAATTTGCATTGATCAGGATTCATCACAACTAAATTAAAAATTACTATATTTTTTCTCAACTCATTAATTGTCATGTAAATAGCCATTTACGAACAAGAGTGGACAGCCGCACTCTTCGTGAACTTTCTTTTTTCTTGTAATTTTGTATATAAAATTTTATAAAAATTGTCCCCAAAATTGTATTTTGCCCGGCCTCCTAAAATTGTACATATTTTTATTTATCTTAACTAATTAGTTTAGTCACGGTCCCACCCCGACTATTTTTTAAGGCTCCATCCTTGATCTTCTCTATTTTTCTGCATGGCCTAAATCTTTAACACGTCCCTTGAGATTGACATTATTGAAAATGTCCAAGTATTTTTAATATTTTTATAAAAAGAAAACTATTGCGCTTGCCCTTCTTGTTTGTAATGGTACAATTTGACAGTGACATAATTAAACAATGCGATATATATAAATATATATACGTAGCTGGAAATTAAACTTTTGGCACTTGAATTGGGGACGGAAAAGCAACCCAAGGAAACTTATTCTTAATTTGGTGCAGTAAGCTTGTATTCAAAGTATTTCACCTTTTAGTTATATATGAATTCCTCAATTTACTGTGAATTCAACCCATTCAAAGCCCCTTTTAGTTTTAGCAAGCACGTTATGCAGTCTGTTTAGGGGGAAAACAAAAAATAAATTATTAAATAAAAAAAAATAAAAAGAAGACGTTATACAGAGTATTGCAAGGTGCATGATCACCATGGTCATTCTCTTTGAAAACGAAGAAATGGCATAAAAGGTCAAAGAACATTAACCTCTTCTACAAGTTTCCGAACCCACACAACTTGAGAAGAAGAAGAAGAAGAAGAAGATTACAATGTTCAAAAAGTCCGAAATTATATCAAACTACTTTAAGCGGTCAAAAAAAAAAAGGTCGAATTATTACCTTCCTTTTAATATAATCTCTTTGTTAATTACTGTGAGGACATCTGAAAGCACGCACTTAATGTCTAAAACCCCGTCCCACAGGACAGAAATTATATTATATTATATTATATATATATATATATATATATATATATAATATATATATTCAGACTTTGAAGTTGAACTCTGAAAATGAAAGGCAATAACGTGTTACACACGTGCCTCATTTGACGGCCTATATATAAGCTGTACATAAACCACGTACGTTTGTATTATCAACAAAAATGGCTCGTAATAGAAAGTTTTCATTTTCTTGGGTGACTCTGTTGATTGTTATGCTTTTACTAGGCGGCGCGTTTCTTAGTAAGTATAATTTATGTATATACGTGAGGTTCTCTTGAACAATGAATTCTCATAATTAATTAATTAGCTTTTATATATGCATTAAAATGCAATATTTTAACTAATTAATACCATTTTTTTCTCCTCAACTTAATTGCAGACTCGAAGGCTAGGGGCCAAACTCTTGATGACCATTGTTATCCGGGTGGCGGTTGGGACAATCCTTGTACTGATGCAAATCCTTGATCTAGCAATGCGCATAAACCATGTGTGTGTGTATGTAGGAGATCATGTCACGCTAATTACGTAGTTCTAAATAATGCGTGTCTTCTTTTAGGCTGCGAAATAAGAGTTTTACTACACTTATGTACACGTATACAAGTGCTATGTAATAACACCGTGTAATATTTATTAGCTATAGCAGCTGCTAGGTTCTGATCATGACAATTATATATGGCAGGTTGTGTATGTATTTCATGGCATTCATCATTGAATAACAAAAGCGTTAATTGCTTCATAATATATATATATACATATATATATATATATGTATGCATATATGTATGCATGTCTTTGATTATCATCTTTTAAAGACTAGTAGTTTTGGCTTTGCTACTATCATTATCAATTTTTAAGGTGGTGTCTGGTATAAATACTAAAAGAGTAAATTGTTTTGTTGCATCAAGAACTATTCACTTTTTGCATAATATATCTTAAACTTTTATTTTTGACAAAATATATCATAAACTTAAAAGTCATCGACAATTGAGATTCAATAACTACTTTTAATCCCAAGAAAATAGAGATTATCTAGACCCACAGAATGTAGCTCTCAATTAGTACAGGCAACATCCGAAACTGCTCAGCATACACCTGATGGACACGAAATCAACGCCTTGCGTAACATTGCAGAATAAGGTCTTATTCCCATTCAGTACTCTTTTTCATGCATCAAGCTTCAATTTTTTTCCTTAAAATGACAAACCCAACCTTTACAAAAACTCGTATGCGAATCTCATAATCAAACTGGTCATACTTTTTAACACTTGTTAGCTATATTAGAACATCAATTGTCAATAATTTTAAAGTTCAATGTGCGTTTTGTTAAGATTGAATATTAAGGTATATACAAAAAGCGAATAATTTGAAATGCAATAGTGTAATTTACTCAATACCAAAAAATATTAAAGAAATAGAAAATAAATTTTAAAAACAAATAATGGTGTTTGGTGTTTGGCATTTATTTTCAGAGAATAATTTTTAAAAATTTATTGTTCTCTGGTGCGCTCTAGGAAAAGATAAAAACAATAACGAAGAAAACAACGGGGCCGTTTGGTATTTTTTTTAAAATAGATAAAAATGTTTTTGTTTTAAAAAATGAGAATTTTTTTATAATTATAATAAGAGTGTTTTTAAAATTTTTGTCTTCAAAAACATGTAAAAATATTTTTAAAAATTTTAAGAATAAAAATAAACGGGACCAACATTTCACTTTGGGTCAGAACACGCATTGAGGTCGAATAGACCGAACTCTTGTTGGGATTGGATCGACAAGCAAGATCTGCATCGTGATCTAGCAGACGGTATGAGATCCGCGCTGTTAGGATCCAAACTTCACGCCTACCAATGTAACTAAATTATTTGCCAATTATAAACGACTTGTAATAGTAATCGCAATATGAAAGCTTAATTTGAGTACAATATTTATTCCGATTAAAAATACAAGTACTTGTATTTCACAAATTAAAAAAAGGTATTTCGTTTCAATAAACGAACGTACACGATGTCGTTTGTTCAGGGAACCACATTGAGCTTGAAGCAAACGACATCCAATTCTAAAACTAGAATTGGGCTACGTGGAAACACCACCAAATCGTGGAACCGAACCGTATGAGGACCGTCAAAAACATTCCCAAATCAGACCGTACCGTTGTTTCAAAATATTTAACCACCGTCCACACCGTATTCTACCTCTTAATCCTCATTTATATTTACAGTTATGTATACTATTTAGACTTTATATTTATTTAGCATTTGAAGTTTGAATCAATGTATTATTATATTTAGATTTTAAAATTTAAATGACTTTATTATTATATTTAGAGTTTGGATGATTATATTGTTTATATTATGTTTTGGATTTTTATATATTGTGCTTTATTTTTGTTGCTTGCTATTTTTATTTTTTTCAAAATGTTGTTTTTAATTTCTTGAATATTTAGAATTTTGAAAGTATAAAATCTAGTTTTAAAATAATAATAATCTCTTAAAAATGTCCCAAACAACAGTTCAAATTGGACCGATTTGGTCCAATCTCAATACCTTAAACAGTCTGGTCCCAGTTTCTAATTTTCCTAAACTGCCAAAACAGTTAGTCCTAAAAACTTGGCAGTTGAGATCGGACTGAACTGTGCACAGCTCCGTATTGTCCTTTTTCTTTCTAAACGACAATGACTTTTGAATTTTGAGAAAACAATTCGTTTCAAAGAATAAAATTTTTTTAGCTTTCACAACGAAAATTACATACCAGATATTGATATTAGTTTTACCGGAAACAGCTAAGCTTGCTACAACAATCGACATGTCGATTCTAACTTAAACTTAAGTGAAATTTAATATATATATATATATATATATAATTTAATTTCACTTAAATTTAACTCGGAATTTTATAAATATATATATAATGTGTGTGTGTGTATATATATATATAAATTCACATCTCCTTTTGTGTCTTCAATAAAGGAAAAAAAATAAAAACAATAGAGAAAAAGATCTTAAAACTTTAAAATAATGAAAGACCTAAGTCCTAAGTTTAAAAAAAAAAAAACTAAAAATGTAAAATGAAAAAGAAAAACAACCTAGAAAACTAAAAACAAAAATTAAGAACTAAATATGACTATTTTCAACATTTAAAACACTTAAAACTCTGAGCCGAAGTATATTAGATGACTCTTTCTTCTCGAGCTCTTTGTTTGTTTTCTTTTTTTACTTTCATTTTTTTTCTCTCTCAAAGTATCTAGCTGCGCAAATTTATTCCAAGGACTTTGTTTTTGATCTAAATTTATTCCAGGAACTTGATGCTACAATTTTCAGCAATTGTATGATTGTTGATTGTAAGTGCATTTTCCACTTCAATTTTCAAAAGAGTCGTCTTTTATGTTTAGTCAAGATTATTTTAGTCACATTCATCTCGTAAAGAACATTTGGTTGGTAAACTAAATTATAAGGACCAATAACCAATGGTACTTTAGTCATTAGGACAAGCAACATAGCAATATATAAATATATATATATGTGTGTGTGTAACACCCCGAAGTTAATTAAATGATATTAGAATGTTAAATGGTAGATTAGTGTGTCATAATGAGTATTTTAAATTTAATCTGATTATTTTATGAAAGTTAAGTAAACTTGTGTTATTTTATTCTTTTGATAAATTTTTAATTAATCTAAATTGTTTTTAATTGTTAATTGAAGTTTTTAACAAAGCAATTTGATTTGAAAACTGTGTGCTGTTGTACACAGTCTTGTAAAACTAATTGCCTTTCTTCCTCTATTTAAAATTCACTCTCATTCTCTCTCCTCACTCTTTCACTCGCTCCCTCTCTCCTCTCTTCCTCTCTCTCTCGGTTACACTCTCTCTCTCTCGTTCTCTCTCTAAATTTTGAAACAAATTTCGATTTCAAGCTTCGGGTTAGTAGATTGAAGGCTCAGGAACGAGATTCAAGAACAAAAACGTCGTTTTAAAGCTTCGATTCGAGGTTAGTTTTTAAAATTTAAAAGTTTTTCTATTTTTTAAATTTTCTTGCATTTTGATGTTTGAGCTCGTTTGAGCTTAGAAAAGCTTCAATCTAGGTTAGAGTAACTTAGAATAACTAGAATTGAAACTTTGTTTGATCAAAAATGGATTGAAATCAAGATTTTTCATTTTTTCTCTATTTTCCCTATTTTTAGATTTTTGTAAAAATCTTGTTTAAAACTTGTTTAATTCATTAAAAAGTGTTCTACTATGATTTTCTATTATTTATGATGATTATCCATGCCTGAGAATTGAGAAAACAGGTTGAAATTGAAGATTTGGGTTCGGGAGGCCGAGAACTCGTGCGTGGAAATTTATAAAATTTTCCAGATCGACAGTGTAACGCCCGCCTAATTTTATGTAACGGATTATGTTATGATAATGACGATGTTAAGTGTTATATTTATGATAAGTGTTATGATATATAATATAATGGTGCTAACCATTTTATTTTAAGTGTTATAATAGGTGACGCTCGCGTGGAATTAATGTGCTCAAATGTTCATGTCATTAATGTTATATGTTTAATCATATTTTTAATGATAATTAATGTTATGAATGATTTTTGAGTGTTAAGGCAGATCGGCAGGCCGGACCATTCAGTTCGACAGGCCGAAATGATTTTCTCTGAACGGCAAGCCGATGGTATATCATCGGTAGGCCGGACTTCAGAGATCGACAGGCCGATGACAGCAGACAAGCAGTCAGTAGAAATTTCACAAAAATTGTGATAAGGTTGAATTTGTGATAAGGATAATTTATTTTGGATAATTAACATAATTATGGGATGATTTGTTTAATTTTGGTAATGAAGCTATTGACTTTTGATTAATTTGAATTAATGGATAAAGTTTTCCCGAATTACAAAGGCAAAATATGGCAACTCGAACCGTTCTTGAAAGTTTTGACTTTTTCTCTCTCAATTCTATCCATTCACATGAATTTTTGCCTTGCATTTAATCAGAAAATTTCTGATTTGTATTAAGAGGATAAGTTTTTCCTTATTTTTGAATTTTATTTTTTCACCATAGTAAAAAAAAAATACTCTCTCTCTCTCTCTCTCTCTCTCTCTCTCGATTTCTCTCTCTCATCACATTTCTTTTCTTCTTCTTCCTCTCAAATTTCCTTGCAATCCTTTGTTAAAATATTAAAAATTTCATTGGCGTTAATTCAAGGAGTTTTGAAGAAAATCGTTTGAGGTAAAAGCTTATTTTTTTTTTCGGTATTTCTTCTCCTTATTCTGACTAAAAAATCTCCGTCTAAGAATGTCTTTTTGCCCTGAATTTTTAATATGTTATTTATCCATGTGTTATGTGATATTTCGTCCAAGTTTCACATTATTTTGATTTTTCTATAAAAAGTTATGAATTTTCTTCTCTTCGTTACTCACAGTAAATTATTGCTGATCGGTTATGTTGCACAAATGTAAGGATGTTGTTCTTATTGCAAATGAAGGTTATTTTTCACGAAATTTGGTAAATATGTTCATGTATGTGTTAAATTATGGACTGGAAAGTTTGGTGATGGTTTGATTAAAATTTTATGTGTTATGAAATTTTTATGGATGCTAGGTATTTAGACTGTTTTAACGGTAAATTTGTTAAACTTTTATTGTGTAATGTTTTTTTTATGATTATATGATTTTATTTGGTAATGAGAATTTTTGTATTACTGTAATTACACGTTAATATGATGTCATATGAATTTTGAGGTTTAAATACATTTATTTTAATTGTTTAAGAATAATTATTGCATGTAATTCTTTGATTGAACTGTTTATAGTCATTTTTGTCTATGAATTCAAACACTTTTTTTTGGATTGTACGAAATTTATTTTAAGATAATTTTTGGTTATGATGAAGTTTTTAGTGTTTATTGCATGCAAGATTTTTATGGATTTATTTTGGGATGTTAATAATTTATTATGTAAATGTTTGTAGAGAATGCTCACTGTTTTGTTATTGCTGGCAGTTTTGAAAGTGAATGCTATGTGATTTATTTTAAATACTAAATTTATGACTAATGAAAAATCATGGTAATATATTTATATGATATCTTTATCCCTGCCAAATATGGTGCTCAAATTATGTATGTATGTTAAGTTATTAAATTTTAAATTCATGGAGGTCAGAAATATAAAAGTGTTGTTTAATGTTTTATGGTTAATGAAAAATGTATGTATGATATTTTTTATGAAATGGCTATTATGGATGCTATGTTATGGTAATTAATTCATTAAATAAATATTAATTACCATTTTATGAATATATGACATGAACACATTGAAAAGTGAGCACATCAAGACCACGGCGTTGTCATCTACAAAAGTAAGGTTAAGTAAGCTCATTGAGGTAAGTACATTCTCACCTGCAACATGATATATTTTATAAAGGTTTGAAATTATGTTCATGATGATTTCTATGATGGTTTTATGATGATTTTTCATGAAGTATTATTATGGAAGTTTTAAGTTATGAAAGTTTATGCATGTTTTGATGATAATGTTTTTCAAAGCATGAAAGTATAAGTATGTATATGTATCACCTAAATAAGTGTTGCACACCCAATGTTATGATATGTTTATATTTATGATGTCATGTTTGGTTTGCGATTTGCAACCCCTTTCCTCTCATGACGGCGCGCCTATGATGATGTTATGGTGCAACACTTGGGCCCTTAAGATAAAATGAATAAAGTTTTAATATGATTGATATAATGAAAGATATGTTCCTATGAAAATGTGCCTAGTGTACTATTATGATGATGATAATGATGAAGTTGATGATGTTCATGAAATGTTTTTAAGTTGTGAGAATTACAATGTACTTACTAAGCATTAGCTTATTCAAGATTTACATCATGTTACAGATAAGGGTAAGAAAGTTATGGAGTAGGCGGAGGACATTGACAGGCGTGTAAGCTCAGGAAGATGGTTTGCAAATGGAAGAATGCCAAGGAAAGAGAATTTTAACGAAATAAGTCATGATTTTTTATTCCGAGTATGTTTATAATTTTTGAATTTTAAGAATATGTTTTAAAATTTTAAGAATGTTTGTTTGATGTATTTTTATTATTTTATAAATTTTCTTCCGTATTTGAAACTTTAAAACTTGTTTTAAAAGAAATTTTTTTTTAGTTTGGCCTGCCGACCATTACTGGTCGGACTGTCGAAGAGTTTAATCGGCCTGTCGATTGTCAAGTATCGGCCTGCCGATCTTGTTAACTTTAAAAACCCCTTTTTGCAAAGTCTCGGGCAGCCTATTGATGGATGACCTTCGGCCTACCGGTCGAGTTCGGCCTGCCGAAGTCACAAGTTCGGCCTACCGAAATGTGTTCAAGGAATTTTATTTTTGTTTTCAAAGGTTAATTTAATTTTCAATGATATTAGCAAACTATTTACAGCATGTTTATGAAAAAACAAATTGTTATAATTAAGTAATTTAGAAATTTTTGTAAATTGTATAAAAATACAGATATATATATATGTAAGTACGGATCCTAGGAATACTTTTTCAAACTATGAATTCAAATACATGTTACAATTAATAATAGTTTTGCTACAATTAATGGTTTAATGAATGAACGTAACGATATCTGTAATGTCCGAAAAGGGGGCGTTTCAGGCAGGCCGAACTTGATCTTCGGTAGGCCAGATTTATGTGTTCGGCAGGCCAGATTCATCCGATCGGCAGGCCGAACCTGGAAAAGTTTGACCAACCAGACTTGGTCTTCCGGCAAGCCGAACTGTGCAGTTCGGCCGGCCGAACCAGGGGGACCGGCAGGCCGACCGAACCTAAACCCAATTTTGTGATTTTCACCCGTTTTTATTGTTTTGAACCCTGATTGAAATTTCAACTTTATAAAATGATTTTATAAACCTAAACGGCACACTAGGACACCATGAGACGATTTAGTAACATAGGATACCTCGGGTTAGGTACTAATGAACTAAGTTACTATGCGTTTAGAATTTGTGCATGGATCCGCAGAGCTAACGTATAGCGGACCGGGATTACGGTGTGGGACACTGACACGGATATCGAGGTAGGACTTCTACCCCTTTTCTTTGATAGCCTTATTTCAAAATGATTTAAGCCAAAAATAGATTTTTGTCAAATGTTTTTCGATGACTGATTGAGAAATGTTCATAATAAACCTCATAAAGAATATAAATGACTATATTCGATAAACAGGGATTTTAATAATTAAAGAAAGATATGGGCATGATGCCATAACAGAGATCGGGTCATGTAGTGAACGACCTTGGGGGCAGGTCCCGAAACCCAGCTGGGCCACTTCGGTGGTGAATAATTGGTTTTGCCCAAGAGAATTAAAAAGGTACTCTTGACAAACTGTTTTCAATGAAATTTTATTAAACGAAAATACATGTTTGATTTATTTAATTATTTACTCGTTAAGAAAGTTCTATTGGAATATTTATCTGTTTATTTTAAATATAGTCCTACTGAGCCTTTCGCTCACGTTTTTATTGTTTTAAAATCTTACCCCTAGGTGGATATCAGCTTAGGATCGGAGAAGTGTCCGCCGACCGGACTTACGACCAATAGAAGATTTGGGTAGGTTGTAGTACAAATAATCAAGGCATGTAAGATCTTAACTTATCCTTTTATTTTGGACCGTGGTTGTATTATAATATTGTCAGTACTACATGTGTGTGCACAACATGTGGGCCAGTGGGACCCATACCCGTTCCACCTCGTATTTAAATATTTTTAATGTTATTTTATTTGTTTAATTATCATAATGGTTTATTTTATTCCCTTAATTTATTCTATTCGAACAGATTTTAAAATTATCTCATTTTTATTTATAAATTTAATTCTAAAACCTTTTTTTTAACTAAATCTTTATTTAATTAACTTAATTAAACCACCACGTCACCTCCTGTACTCCAGGGCGTGACAGAATGGTATCAGAGCTCAAGGTTATGAACCTTGAGACTTGTGCACACATCGGTATGACAATGGAATACCATTGACAGTCCAAATTTTGTTTTCAAAAGTGAGAGAATGGCACCTAGACGTCGTTCGACCGCGGATGCTGAGTTCGAAAATGATGAGGGCATGATGAGGGCTATGTTTGCTGCATTCCGGCAGATGGCAGCAAGGACAAGACATGATGATTCCGAGGTTAGTCGTCGGCATGCGTACTTTAAGGAATTTTGGCATACGTCAGTGCCGACCTTTGACGAAACTAGGGACCCACAGGTGGCGGAGTATTGGTTAGACTCGATCGTGAAGCACTTGAATACGCTTGGTGTGCCGGCAGAGTATCGCGTGGAATTTGCGGCATATAAGTTGGAAGGTAATGCTAATACCTGGTGGAAGCAAGCAAAGCATCTGAAAAACAATGGTAATATTAATTGGGACAGGTTCGAGGAGCTGTTCTATGATAGGTATTTTTCGCAGGGATACAGGGACCAAAAGGCGGTAGAAATCTATAGGTTGCAGCAAGGCGACATATCAGTTCAGGAATATGAGGCAAAGTTCAATGAATTGGCAAGGTTTGCTCCCTCAGCAGTGGCATCAGAGCGTGAGAGGTGTATCAAATTTCAGGAAGGACTTAAGGCTCCTATTCGATGATAGATAGTTGCTCTGCAACTCTGAAACTTTGGAGAGCTTGTGTCATCAACAATATCAGTGGAGAATGATTACGCACAGTATTGTGAGAATCGAGTTAAGGCATCAGGAGGACCACAGAGAAGCAGCAGGAGGAGCGTCAACAGTCGACCGACTCCGAGAAAGAACAAACAGGGTGGCGTGAACAGCGACAGCAGCAGTTCATCTAGCAGCGGGCGCAGCAACCCCTACAGCTTTCACTGTCATTATTGCCAGCAGCCAGGACACATCACGAGGAATTGCCCAATCAGGAGTGCTCGCCTAGGATTCTAGACCTGAGAAGGAGCTAGTCGTCAGCCTCAACTTCAGACTATACCTCAACGTCAGCAGTATCCTCAGCTTCCATTCCATCAGTTCTCTCCTCAGCAACTGTCACATCCAGCGCAAGGACACCAACTGCAGGACTTTCAGCGTAATGTTCTTCAGTATCGAGCGTCGAGTACAGCTAGTGTCCAGTCGCCATCTTCGTAGCAGTATCGGCCAATTAATCTAGGAACTAGTAATGTGGGTAGAGGAAAAGGAAAAGCTCCAGTGCAGGTTCATACGATGACATCAGGGAGTTCAGATGCCCAGACCAATAATGCAGTTGTCGATGGTACGATCATGGTTTCTCAGTCCTTAGCACACGTGTTGTTTGATACTGGTGCCACTCATTCTCTCATTTCGAGTTCATTTGTACATGCCTTGGGATTAGAAATAGAAGAGTTTGATGAACCCTTAGTTATAGCTTCACCATTGGGGCGGGTATGTGTGAATAATGTATGTAAAGCTTGCAAGATAAAGATCAGGGATGAAATTTTGAAAAGTGATTTGATTGTAATCCCTATGAGAACCTATGATGTAATCCTAGGGATGGACTGGTTGTCTAGATATAGTGCAGTGGTAGACTGCCAACTTAGAAAAGTAACCTTAGTGTCTGATAGGGGGATGGTAATCACCTACCAGGGTGGTGGTGATTGGTTAATGAGTGAGCGTCGTGTTAGCGCATGTCTCGGAGGGCGAAAGAATTCAATTTGTTACGTTATCTTCATGGATTTGGAAGGAGAGCCCAGTGTTTCGAGAAGACATGCAGTAATTTCAATAGTAGATGAATTTGAAGATGTCTTCCCCGACGAGCTATCAAGATTACTGCCTCATTGGGAGATTGAGTTTGATATCGAATTATTTTCGAGAACAGCACCTATTTCTATAGCACCTTACCGGATGGCACCGGCATAGATGAAAGAACTCAGGAAGCAACTTCAGGAGCTTGCTGACAAAGGATATATCCAGAATAGTACATCACCATGGGGAGCACCAGTTTTGTTTGCAAAGAAACATGATGGAACTCAGGTTGTGTATAGATTACCGGTAGCTGAATAGGGTCACAGTAAAGAACAAGTATCAATTGCCCAGGATTGATGAGTTGTTTGATTAGTTGGGAGGTTCGCGGTACTTTTCAAAGATAAATTTGAGGTTAGGGTATCATCAACTCAGGATTAAGGAAGAGGATATTCCTAAGACAGCTTTCAAGACCCAGTATGGACATTTTGAATTTCTAGTAATATCGTTTGGATTGACGAACGCTCCGACAGCTTTCATGGATTTGATGAACAGGATATTCAGCCCTTATTTAGATCAGTTCGTGACTGTGTTCATCGACGACATCTTGATTTATTCTAAGACTTGGGAGGAGCATGAGCAGCATCTTAGGATCGTGCTTCAGACTTTGCGAGAACATCAGTTGTACGCCAAGAAGGAAAAGTGCGAGTTTTGGTTGACAGAGGTCAAATTTCTAGGTCATGTCATTTCTGAGCAGGGTATCTCAGTGGATCCGTCAAAGATATAAGCCATTGTGAATTGAGAACGACCGAGGAATGTGGCAGAGATCCGCAGCTTCTTGGGACTTGCAGGATATTATAGGAAATTCGTGAGGGACTTCTCGAAGATAGCAGCGCCGTTGACCAGATTGATTAGGAAAAATGTCAAGTTCAAGTGGAATGAAGAATGCGAGTTTGCTTTTCAAGAATTGAAGAATCGGTTGACTTCAGCTCCAGTGTTGATCATTCCCAGAAGTGACGAGCTGTACGAGGTTTATACGGATGCTTTAGGACGTGGACTTGGATGCGTGTTGATGCAACAGGGACACGTGGTAACGTATGGATCGAGACAGTTACGACCTCACGAGTGGAATTATCCTACTCATGATTTGGAGCTCGCAGCGGTAATTCATGCATTGAAGATTTGGAGATGCTATTTGTTCGGGGCAACATTTTAGGTTTTCTCCAATCACAAGAGCTTGAAGTATCTGTTCACTCAAAGGGATTTGAATTTAAGACAGCGGAGATGGATGGAATACATGAAGGATTATGATTTTGCGTTGCAGTATCATCTCAGGAAAGCTAATGTTGTCGCGGATGCGCTGAGTCAAAAATCTTCAGGGACATTGGCATGTTTGGCTCTCGAGGATTGGAAAAGGGATGCGACGATAAGTGAGTTTGGTCTACAGTGTTGCGAGAACTACGATCATATTTCAATGTATCATATGGAGATGACCCCAGCTCTTGTTCAGATGGTGAAGCAAAATCAGTGGCAAGACCAGTATCTTCAGGGAATCTGGACGCGGATTCAGAACGGAGAGTAGTTCAAAGAATGGAGGATACATACGGATGGATCATTGTACTTCATAAAGCGTTTGGCGGTTCCAGCTATCGCAGGAGTGAAGAAAGACGTAATGGACGAAGCTCATAGATCTCAGTTCGTCATTCATCCAGGGAGTACGAAGATGTATCGTGACTTAAAGAGACAGTATTGGTGGAGAGGCATAAAGAAGGACGTTCGAGAATTCGTGGCCAAATGCGCGATTTGTCTTCAGGTGAAAGCCGAGCATCAGAAGCCAGCAAGTCAGCTTTAGCCACTTCCTATTCCAAGGTGGAAATGGGAACACGTAACGATGGATTTTCTTACCGGATTGCCAAGGACGGAGCAGCGGCAAGATGCGATTTGGGTCGTGATCGACAGGTTAACGAAGTCAGCTCATTTCATTCCATTCAAATTGACGTGTTCGAGGAGGATTCTTGGGAAGTTGTATATGCAGAATATAGTACGATTGCATGGAGTTCCTTTGTCCATCACCTCAGATAGGGATACCATATTTAATGCTAGGTACTGGAGGAGTTTTCAGGAGGCCATGGGTACAGATTTGAACTTCAGTACGGCATTTCATCCTCAGACCTATGGGCAATCTGAGCGAGTTATTCAGATTCTCGAAGACATGCTACGTGTGTGTGCATTGGATTTCAACGGGAACTGAAAAAAGTATCTGTATCTAGTGGAATTCACGTACAACAACAACTATCAATCGAGTATCGGTATGGCACCATTCGAGGCATTATATGGGTGACCGTATCGATCGCTAGTGTGTTGCGCTGAGCCAGAAGATAGAGTTATTCTTGGACCAGATGAGATTCGTGATAGCAACGAGAAGATCATCATGATTCGAGATCGATTGAGAGCAATTCAAAGTCAACAGAAGAGCTATGCGGATAGAAGACGTCAACCTTTGGAATTTGAGGTTGGAGATTTCGTACTCTTAAAGGTATCGCCTCGTAAAGGCATTTCGTGATTCGGAGTAAAAGGAAAACTCGCGCCAAGATATATTGGACCGTTCAAAATTACTCAACGTGTTGGTGTGGTTGCGTATCGACTCAACCTTCCTCCAGAACTTTTGCATGTTCATGACGTATTTCATGTATCGATGCTCCAGAAGTGTCCACCTGAGCAAGATAAGATCGTTTCGTTCCAGGACGTACAGATTCAGGAAGACACGACGTATGAAGAAGTGCCGATTCAGATCATCGATCATAAAGTAATTAGTTTGCACCGTCATGAGATCTCGTTAGTTAAGGTCGTGTGGTAGCATCATGGGGTTGATGAAGCCACTTGGGAATTGGAGTCGAGTATGCAAGAGTTGTATCTGCATTTGTTTTGTTTTTAAAATCAATTTGTAAATTTCGAGGATGAAATTTCTTTTAGGGGTGGAGAGTTGTAACACCCCAAAGTTAATTAAATGATATTAGAATGTTAAATGGTAGATTAGTGTGCCATAATAATTATTTTAAATTTAATCTGATTATTTTGTAAAAGTTAAGTAAACTTGTGTTATTTTATTCTTTTGATAAATTTTTAATTAATCTAAATTGTTTTTAATTGTTAATTGAAGTTTTTAAAAAAGCAATTTGATTTGAAAACTGTGTGCTGTTGTACACAGTCTTGTAAAACTAATTGCCTTTTCTTCCTCTATTTAAAATTCACTCTCACTCTCTCTCCTCACTCTTTCACTCGCTCCCTCTCTCCTTTCTTCCTTTCTCTCGCGGTTACACTCCCTCTCTCTCGTTCTCTCTCTAAATTTTGAAACAAATTTCGATTTCAAGCTTCGAGTTAGTAGATTGAAGGCTCGGAAACGAGATTCAACAACAAAAACGTCGTTTTAAAGCTTCGATTCGAGGTTAGTTTTTAAAATTCAAAAATTTTTCTATTTTTCAAATTTTCTTACATTTTGATGTTTGAGCTCGTTTAAGCTTAGAAAAGCTTCAATCTAGGTTAGAGTAACTTAGAATAACTAGAATTGAAACTTTGTTTAATCAAAAACAGATTGAAATCAAGATTTTTCATTTTTCCTCTATTTTCTCTATTTTTGGATTTTTGTGAAAATCTTGTTTAAAACTTGTTTTAATTCATTAAAAAGTGTTCTACTATGATTTTCTATTGTTTATGATGATTACCCATGCTTGAGAATTGAGAAAACATGTTGAAATTGAAGATTTGGGTTCGGGAGGCCAAGAACCCGTGCGTAGAAATTTCTAGAATTTTTCAGATCGACAGGCTGAATATGATCTTCGGCAGACAACATTCATGTGTTCGGTAGGCCGGATTCATCCGATCGGCAGACCGAACTTGGAAAAGTTCGGCCGACCGGACTTGGTCTTCCGACAGGCCGAACTGTGCAGTTCGGCCGGCCGAACCAGGGGGACCGACAGGCCGACCGAACCTAAACCCAATTTTGTGATTTTCACCCGTTTTTACTGTTTTGAACCCTGATTGAAATTTCAACTTTATAAAATGATTTTATAAACCTAAACGACACACTAGGACACCATGAGACGATTTGGTAACATAGGATACCTCGGGTTAGGTACCAATGAACTAAGTTACTATGCGTTTAGGATTTGTGCGTGGATCCGTAAGCTAACGTATAGTAGACCGGGATTACGGTGTGGGACACCGACACGGATATCGAGGTAGGACTTCTACCACTTTTCTTTGGTAGCCTTATTTCAAAATGATTTAAGCCAAAAATGGATTTTTGTCAAATGTTTTTCGATAACTGATTGAGAAATGTTCATAATAAACCTCATAAAGAATATAACTATATTCGGTAAACAGAGATTTTAATAATTAAAGAAAGACATGGGCATGATGCCATAACAGAGATCGGGTCGTGTAGTGAACGACCTTGGGGGCAAGTCCCAAAACCCAGCTGGGCCACTTCGGTGGTGAATAATTGGTTTTGCCCGAGAGAATTAAAAAGGTACTCTTGACAAACTGTTTTCAATGAAATTTTATTAAACGAAAATACATGTTTGATTTATTTAATTATTTACTCATTAAGAAAGTTCTATTAGAATATTTATCTGTTTATTTTAAATATAGTCCTACTGAGCCTTTCGCTCACGTTTTTATTGTTTTAAAATCTTACCCCTAAGTGGATATCAGCTTAGGATCAGAGAAGAGTCCGCCGACTGGACTTACGACCAGTAGAAGATTTGGGTAGGTTGTAGTACAAATAATCAAGGCATGTAAGATCTTAACTTATCCTTTTATTTTGGACTGTGGTTGTATTGTAATATTGTCAATACTATATGTGTATGCACAACATGTGGGCCAGTGGGACCCATACCCGTTCCCCCTCGTATTTAAATATTTTTAATGTTATTTTATTTGTTTAATTATCATAATGGTTTATTTTATTCTCTTAATTTATTCTATTCGAATAGATTTTAAAATTATCTCATTTTTATTTATAAATTTAATTCTAAAACCTTGTTTTTAACTAAATCTTTATTTAATTAACTTAATTAAACCACCACGTCACCTCCCGTACTTCAGGGCGTAACAATATGTATGAATGTATGTGTGTGTGTATGTATGTATGTATAACCTAAAACAATCATTAGCTAGTAGTACTCATCATCTCTCGTTATCATCACGCACAAAAATTATTCTTGTGACATATATCATTATTGATAACATCCGCTGCAGACAGAATTATCATAAACAGCAGTCTTCAGAAGTTTCTTTAAACTGGTTGGCCACATGGGATTTGTCCAGAAACATCCACTATCGACTCGTGAATTGCTTGTTTTGGCCTACATTCTTGGCAAATATTTGAGTCTTTCTGAGTCGGAATGCTTTTTCTCCTCCACATTGGCCGAATACATGCAATTACTACTAAGATGTCCAACAGTGAATAAACAGATCATGCAGTTTTTCATATTCAAGAGAAATAAGGAATTAACATATTGGTTTGCTAATAAAGCAATCTATGTGAATTCCTACCTAAACTCTTTGTCAGCATTTTAAATCAAATTCAAATATTTATATATAGTTCAAATGATAATTATTTATTATTATATAATTGAGTAAAATATTATAAGGATTCAATAATCATTAGTGTCCTTAATTATGTGTAAATATTTTCATATACAATATATTATATACAATTTAAGGACTTTGTATAAATAACAAAGTTCAATAATAGGTAAAATAAAGGTGGGCACTTTATTTTTAAAGGTTGTGGTATTGTTTATTACCTAATTAGAGGAATGATTTAATTTGAATTATTTTGACGTTGATTACCGTACAGAGACAACTATGTGTTGAGAATATATTAAATAAGACCTTAATGGAATTAGTTCTTTGATAAAATCCGTTTAAATATGGATAACTCATTATTTTTATTTAGATGACTAATTTATAGATGGACATTTATTCTGAGTGATTGATGGACTCACGCTTTTAATACACGTATATAATTCAACTTGCTTAAATATTTCAAAATTATGAATATGGTCAAAACGCTCTACGTTATTTAATTTAGGTGATCAAGTCCGAAGTAGCACGAAACAATGACAGATTCATAAATATATTCCAATATAATTCCGAAAACATAACATTGTATTACGTTTTCTTGACACCTCATGAGGCAAATTCTTAAACAAAATAAAGACATCGATAGAATTTAATCAACATTGTGCTTTCTAGTTTTATTATGAGATCATTTTTTTAGTTTTAAGTTAAATTCAAAGCTCAAAAAGTCTAATGATCGTTATCGACTTGTTCAACACTGAGTTGCAATATAAAAATGAAATATTACACACACACACACAAACTATAAGAAGAAAATATTTGTATACCCCAATTCCATCATGAATAGAGAAATGGCTTCTAATTTAATCAACAATTTGCTTTCTTGTTTAATTATGAGATTATTTTTTAGTTAAGTTAAATTCAAAGCTCAAAAATTCTAATGATCGTTATCGACTTGATCGACACAGAGTTGCAATATAAAAATAAAATATTATACACACACACACACACACACAAACTACAAGAAGAAAATAAGGTTTGTATACTCCAATTCCATCATGAATAGAGATATGGCTTTTAATTTAATCAACATTGTGCTTTCTTGTTTAATTATGAGATCATTTTTTAGTTTAAGTTAAATTCAAAGCTCAAAAAGTCTAATGATCGTTATCGACTTGTTCAACACTGAATTGCAATATAAAAAAAAATACTACATATATATACACACACACACACACACACACACACACGCACAAACTACAAGAAGAAAATTAGCTTTGTATGCTCCAATTCCATCATGAATAGAGAAATAGCTTTTAACAAGTTATTTTTTTGGGAGGATCTCTTGATTGCTGTGCTTCTATTAGGCGGCGCTTGTCCTCGTAAGTAAAAGCATATTTTCCCACTCTCCGAATCAATATGATGCTCAATTCATTTAATTGTTATATAAATGACAATATGAAAAAAAAAATGTTGTAAACCAACTTGGTTAGGATTAATAATAAGCAATGGTATGAACACCATGTTTTCTCTTCCACTTGCAGACATGAACCCTGGATTTGTAAAGAAGGATTGTTGTGGTTGGGATGGCAGACGGGGAAGTCCTCTTCTTTGTCCATCTACTGCCAATTCTAAATCTGAAAGTCCACCTTGATTGTATGCATAGACGAGATTACCAGTATGGCCACTTATATATATACACACACACACACTGCGTGCGTACACTTTTTTCCCTGTAAAACTGCAGTGATGTGTTTTGATTATGTAACATATAACATATATTTATAATAGTTGCATAATTAATGTGTTTCAATGTTAATTGCAGGCGTAGTACTCTAACTTTACCTAATTTATAAATTTCATTTGATATTATAACTTACTAATTGGTACGTTTATTGTGAGACATTAATCTTATAATAATTAAGCATGCAAGCTTTAAATAAAATAGAATAATACACCTCCAATAATCTAAATTAATTAACAAAACGATAACAATCCTTCGATATATTAAATATCTGAAATCAATGTTTCAATTACACACAGCAAAATTCAATATATGTTTTGGCTCATTAGCTTCGTCCTGCGTTGGTTGTGGTCCATGTGGACCATTTTTTTGTCATCTGTAAGCTTATATATTGTGTTTTTAGCTAAGTACCAAATTAGTTGAAGACGAAGCCTTTTGTCTTATGTACACTTACAAATAAGAGCCTAGTTTATTTTATTAATCATCTTTAAAATTAAAAAGATTAGTTTATCAATTTGTTTGATTTTTTTTAAGAGAATTTATGAATTTTTTAGGGTAAGTGTGATTTGGTATTTTTAGATTAGAAGCAATATGCTTATTTTAGTTTTTTAAAGAATTCATTATTATCAAAGTAAGCCATATGTTTAAAACATACTGATCTGTGTTTTTTTAAAACGAAAACAAAATTGAGGAGTTTGACTTGACAACAACTAAATTAAAACCATTTGTCATTCATATTACAGAAAGTTTTCGTCTTAAATAGGAGCAACTCTATTTCACAATATAAATTTTACATGAGAACATCACAATTTAATGATGAACATTTCGTTTCAAGTTATAAAATATCATTAATGCACGCGCTGTCTTGTTAATTTAACTATGACAAAATTTACTCGGTGAACGACAAAGATTTTTCTCTTCAATGACTGCTGATTTTGTAACGTTAATAACATGTCGTCCATCCACTGTAAACGAGAATAAGTGTAATACATGAAAATTGTGATCTGGTCGTTTACAACCGCACACTTTTGTCGGAGAAACGACATATTCGTTAACCAATATAACTTGAAAAGTTCAAATAAATATAAAGCTAATAGACTCTACACGACATGTAGTCCTTCAAGTTAAGCGACAACGAAATTTATCTTGTGGCCATGTAGTCCTTCAAGTTAAGCAACAACGAAATTTTTGCAGGAGACTACACAAAAAGCGGCCTATCACTTGTCTTGAAACGATAATAAACGATTGTTTATAGGTCGTTTGACACTTTAGTTGGGAGTAAAGTATTAAGTTTAAGAATTATATCGAACTTTATATTGCAGTAATTGTTTACTTTTTACTACAACTGAAAGCTTTACATTGTCGTTGATTAGAAGTCATCAGTCAAACTTGAATGGTTCAATAACCGATTACAAGTTGTGAGTTGTTTGCAGAGGCAAACGACAATCAAATTAAAAGTGTAAAACTATATGTCGTTAACACTTAAACAACAGTTGGACTTCCACAGGATTAATGAGATGTCGTTCAAATAACGGCAAACTATATAAACGAAACGTCGCTTTACCACAAAGACAAACATTATAAGGAAATACGAACGATATGTAATTTTTAATCGGTAATATGTTTTTTTGGGAACTTTCAGTTATATTTTTCTCAATGAGAATAAAATAAAAATTTTAACTCACTTTCTTTATTGAAGGAAAAAACATTACAATAATACAAAACGGATTCCTTTTCATTTAAAGAAAAACTTAAAGTTAGACTGAAATATAAATCAAAGGCAGTAATGCGCAACATTGGGGATAAAGTTACAGAAAATTATATGTAATGCCTCACTTTTAAAAACTATATTTATTTATATCACACTTAAAAAAGTTATATTACACTAATATTTATAACACTTGTAAACATTTATGGTATTTATAAATTTATGGTATTTATAAATGTAAGTTTCAAAAAATAACATTTATAAAAATTTCCCATAAAACTAATAAAGTCTTACGAAACCCCTCTCAGCAACAATTTCCACGTACTTTTGGGAACACATAGTCTAATGGTAATTTTTTTTCCTTTTTCTTATTTTTAAGGTGTTATGGGCGTTCTTCAGTGAAGCTACAAATTTTTATCAAGGAGGCTAAATTGAGATTTTTTTTATTGTTTTTAAAATTGTGTTAATAAAAGATTATGATCCGGAAACTAACAATGATGTTTTTGCATATATGCTCATAGAATTTGATCAGGCATGTTAGGGTTATACTCTAAAAGTAGAATTCACAACTAAAGTTGACAGTTCTTTGGGATTGAAATTCACCTTATTTAATTTTATGTTATTTGTCATTTTTACTCATAAGAATTGGAGAGTTTTCTAACTTTATTTTGAAAAATCTTTTCATAATTGTTTAATCATTTGACGCTTAAATAGTGAAAAAAACTAAACACGTCAACATAATATGTGTAGTGTATTTAATTAATCAAACACTATTATGCCATATGCAATTAATATTTTCAGTTTTATTTTTCTTTGCCTTTTCTTATTAAGTAAATTCTAGAGTGTTTAGGCTATTGAATATATTTGGTCTTGTTTATTAGGCTTTTTAAAAAATTGTTTTAAAAAATTCAAGGGGCTAAGATTAGATTTTAAATTTTTTGGGGTGCTTTGTGTAATTTGGCATGTATATACTCAAATAAATATAAATATAAGGGTTAAAAAAGAAAAAACAAAAGTTGAGCCCCTGGCGTATACTCCCTTCATCCCTGGCATTCTTGGATATTACTGCCGACCATCATCCTCGGGTAGATTGCCAGATTGCCAAAAAGCTCCTGAGGTGTTGTGAAACGCCTCGACCCCCCATGGGGCCTACCTGACGGGACCCCAGTATAGTCAGATCTTATACTTGTTACTCATATGTATTGTTCCTTTTAAGTATCTAGTGACCCTTAAGGATTCCTTTCATGTCCCCCAACATTCGAACTTGACACCTCTTGCTTATAAGGTTTCATAAGTTAAATACTAATGCCAATTGACATTCAAGATCAATTGGTACTGGCATTCATACTCGTCTTTAATATTATAGTTACTCCTAAATCTTTGCTCAAAAGAAATCTTAGACGCCTCTTTTTTTCTCAATAAACTATAAAATAACAATAACAATACCAATAACAATAAATCTTTTTGAGAATTTGGAGTAAAATTTAAATTTTTCTGACAGAAATTTAAATTTTTCTGCAAACTGAATCAACCTGGCCATTAGGAATTTTGGGAATTGATTTCTCATTGTTTGCTAGCCAGTTTGATTGTTTTCTAATTCTTAATCGGTACATCTATTTCAGTAGTCAGGATAACTACGAGGACAACCCTACTATTTCCTTGGCCATGCTTATAATCAAGGACGCAATTCAAGAATCAAGTACACGCGTATACGCTTGTATTAAAAGAATAACAGCTGCAAATATATTCGATACTCAATCGAGTTGATCACACAATATCAATACTGATTAAACAAACGAGTAGAAAACAAGTTATACGGACTGTACGTAAGAGGCATGGATAAGCCCAAAGATCATTGGAACAGAATAAAGTCCCTTACACCACATGACAACTGTATATCTAAATCTTTACCGAAATTGATGTCATTGTAATAATATATATTTCTGTATCTTTATCTCCCAATGTGATTTTTAATTAACCTATATTCACCTTCTTTGATCTTTCCAAGAAAGGATATGTATCGTTTATCTGATCCTAAATATCCATCAAAATATACATTTACTTGGATCTTGTTTGCTTATACCGATATCCAATTCCTGTCTGGGCTGTATTTTGTATTGGACTTCGAGCAGAACTTAAAAATGAAGGAAAATATGAAAAAATTTTGGTAATATTGAACGTGCAGAATTGAAAAGACAATGTTGTGTGGATCATATTGTTAAAACAAAATATTGTGTTGAAAACCATCATCAACTAGAATTGTTTATGTCAACTCATCAAGAGAATTTATGAGAGGTCGAACCTAACCTGAATCCATAGATAAAATGTGATTTCTGAGTCTATAAGTTGAGAATCTTCTAAGTCTACTATGTAAGTTTCCTTCAAAGAATGCCTCTGTAATTCTCTGTAGATGGATGACAGAAAAATAACTTACATATTGACTTGAAGAGCATAATCTTTTTATATAACTGCTAATCTTAACAGTTATTCTTACTTATCAATTTAGCCCATCGTAAAATCAGTAACTATATTTTGGTCTCTACACGTAGCAAGCTCATACTTAATGATACATTAAAAGCCCAAAACCTAAATTGATCACTTTAATTGGGCTAACCTTATCTGATAGCTTTAATACGCATTTATTTAATATATTAGCCATATATTGAATTAATTCCAATACATATTCCACGTCTCTAAGCAAACCTCTAAAAAGAAAAATATGGGGTTAGCAAAACGTTATTGGGATTCCATTTGACTTTATTGTTCATTGACTAATATTTTTTATTTGTTTAAAGGAAAATCAACTATGGCCGGTTAGCAGGATCAAGAGAAGATTAATGATATTTAAAATAAGTTTTTTCTTAGCAAGAGTAAAGGGGAGTAATGCTAATATTATACCCAAGTTTTCATTTAAAAAACCATTGACTTGTAATTCTACAAGAGATAATAACATTAAATAATACTGCACATTGACAAATTTGCATGTCAAACATCAATTTATTTATTCGTTACTTGTTTGAGTCAACAAAACCTATATTAAAAGAAATTCGTTTATTACACATAAATAGGACATGCAGTTCCATCTTCCATGTCTTGACATATAATTAATATTTGCTAGAGTATTCCCTTAAAAAAGTAATTAGAAAAATTGCTATAAAGTGAGAGGGAGGTACCACCTGTGTTTCTGTTTTATGCAAAAACACCAAATTCATTGCGGTACGGCCTACCAAGTTGACTTTTAAATATTATGAATATTGGGAATTGTTTCAACTAGTTGACTTTTGCATGAAAGATTTTTAGAAAATATTTATCTTTTTTTCTGTCATTAAAAAAATAAATTAAAAAAGAAGGGTTCCTCCAAAAGGTTACTCCAAGATACTTGCCTTTAGACGATAAGATGGGTCATTTTGATAAAATCCCAAGAGACATGGAAGATCCCACATGCTTTGATACGTTGGCTTCAATAATTATATTTGGCACCTCAATCATCTCTAATTTAACTCCTACACGATTATAATTTATTTTTTTTTCAGGCTTTAAAAATATTCTATGTGGTTGAAGTCCTATGAAATACAGTTAATTATGTTGACTTTAAAATGACTATGTATAAAAGCATAGAGGGAGTGGTATTTGCATTTGGGTGTTGTATATGAAATATAAACAGAGAGACAGAAGACAGAGAGAGAGAATCAGATAAAGAAGAGAGAGAAAATGAGGTGCAACCAGGTGAGATTGAATAGTGGAATAACAATGCCCGTCATTGGGTTGGGCACTTATTCCTTCCAAAATGATAGGAAGACGACAGAATCCGCCATTCATGTGGCCCTCAAGGTACTGTCCGTACTGCATTGTCCTCCTTTTTTCCTTCCCATTTTACACGAATATTATCTTCCTCGTATAAAAGCAACAACATTCGATTATGTATCATGCAAAAGTCTTTGCATTACTTAAAAGTAGCTCATGAAACTAAACATCAAAGACCTATAAATATAAATATATAGAAAGAGTATGGAAACATCTTTATGTTTACCAAACCATTTAAATCATACTTTGATGTGCATGTCTTAATTCTCAATCAAAAAGTTATCAACTCGTTAGTTTGCTATCTCTTTCTTTGTTCTACCTTAAGCCAAAAGTTTTAGGCATGAAATTGTGACTAATATTTTTGCATGTGTTTACATGTGATAATGAGCAGATGGGTTACAGGCACTTTGACACAGCAAAGATATATGGGTCTGAGCCAGCTGTGGGAAACGCTTTAAGAGAAGCAATTTTCAATGGGACAGTAGAAAGAGAAGACATTTTTGTTACTTCGAAGCTCTGGGGAAGTGACCACCATGACCCAGTTTCTGCACTCAAACAAACTCTTAAGGTAAATAACAAATTAACATTAAATTAATTAATTAATTAATTAATTAATTAAAAAAATCTTTGGCAATCTACAAATATTTTCACGTGCATGTGGGTGAATCTTCTTCAGTTTACTGCATGGCTTGATAAAATCTTTCAGCTGCAAGGTCTCTTGAGTTTCACATTTGTGAGATTGCTGATGGGCCTTTTTAAGAAAATGAGGACAAATTAAGTACAGTACTGGAAAAGCAGGGCAAAGAATAAAGATAGTTACCTAGTAAGATTTTGAGAATCTTGGAAAAGTCAAGTGAGACTGATATGTACTTATATGTTTGCTTAATTTTGTTACATAACAACCCCATAATCTAATACAAAATTACCAATTCGTGTATAAAATATAAGATTTTCTTGCAAATTGCCGTTTATTTAATTGCTGAAGTTGTACAAATCGAATGTCATATAGGAACTTGGACATGGAATATTTGGACTTGTTCTTGGTGCACTGGCCAGTGAAGCTGAAGCCATGGGCTTGTTTTGCTGTTCCCAAGGAAGATGAGTTTGTAAAGTTGGACATAGAATCCACCTGGGCTGGCATGGAAAAGTGCCTTGAATTGGGTTTGTGTAGATCTATTGGTGTGAGCAATTTCTCAAGCAAAAAGATTGAAGGGCTCCGCCATTTTGCCTCTGTGGCTCCAGCTGTCAACCAGGTAGATTAAAATATCCAACTTCAAGTAGAAAACAAAAAAAAAAAATCAAGTTAAAATTTTTCAACATGTTAACTGGAGCAAATCTCAAAGATTCAAGAAGATAATGACTTTGGTTCTCAAGATGACAAAGGATATGACAGCTCAATATTTTGATGTAATGTTTTTCTGTAGTAAATCTTTCAATCTCCAAATTATTAAAACTTGAATATTAAAAATTTTGTTGATCCCTTCAAAAAAAAAATTTGTTGATTGATGATGCAAAATTTATGAATATTGTAATTGATTATTGGCATCATTAAGTCAATCCACTTCTCTCAATCTAATTATTATATTCTAATGTGTATAAAGAAATGGTTAAGCACCTATACAAAGTGCTTTTTTAATATAACTGTTTAGCGCCTATAACATAGAGATTATTAGATGGTTGAGTTTGTCAAACTTGTAACGTTAGTTTTAAATTGAAAACCCATATAATTAGATTTAAATTGCTGAAAAGCTCAGTTCAAAACGGTTAGTGGAAAAGTGCCTAAAAGATATGTCAAAGACTCAAATTCATGAGGTTAGTTTTGAGTTGACCCTCTTCATAAATGCATGAAAAGTTTCCATGGAACTCCCTTTTTTTCTTTTCTTTTTTTTTTTTTTGCTGTTTTCTCCAATACGTGTAAGGTTTGGTTAGTAGCTTATGAAGATAAAGGAACCTTAGACTAAGGCAATTAACAAAAAAGATGATATCCCTACCATGATCGTATAGTTACTCCATGGTTCAAGCTCACTGTGTTACAGTGTTTTACAAGTCCAAAATTCTTTGATTCAAACTTATTTTGCACCTTTTTTAACTGTTAGTAAGAAAAGTGATTTTTCTTCTAATATATCACCTTTCTGTTCACGTGGTGTATATATATAGGTGGAAATGCATCCCATGTGGAGGCAAGCAAAACTCCGTGATGTCGGTGGGGACCACAAAATCCATGTAAGTGCTTATTCACCACTTGGTGGGCCCGGGAATACACGGGCGTCAACAGCTGTGGTGGACAATCCAATCATCAAATCCATAGCTCAAGAACACAAAGCCACTCGAGCTCAGGTAATCAAGCGCCAACTCCCTATGCCATATATAAATAAAGTAATAACTACTATAGAGAGGGTTTGGTAATATCATTAAAAAAATATTGTTCTAACTATTACGGTAAAAACTCTCATATATCACAATGTAAAGCTCTAATATATTAAAATAAAATTGTTAAAACTTTAATTCTAACTACATTGTTAAACCCACTTATTGTAAAATAATACCGAGCAACGGAAGTGTAAATTCCCACTTCATTATAATCTTTGCAGATTTCTCTCAAATGGGGATTATCAAAGGGATCAAGTGTGATTATGAAAAGCTTTAACGAACATAGGCTGAAGGAGAACATTGGTGCCCTTGATCTGAAATTGGACAATCAAGACCTCCTCCAGATTGACAAATTGGCGGAGTGGAAGATAATGAGGGGAGAGTTTCTAGTTAATGAAACTACAAGCCCTTACAAGTCAATTGAAGAACTTTGGGATGGTGAAATTTAATGAATTTAATAGTGTGTACCTCTAGTTTGCATTGATTTACTACCACTTTCCTCATATATTGTTCTTGTCTACAATCCACTTAATCAGAATGCTGAGGGATATAGACGAACTCGCTACAACAATCTGAAATATTAGCAAAACCCAAAGCGATTGTGCATACATACTTTAAGAGAGAAAAAAAATAAGAACAAGAAGAAGAAGAAGAAGAAGAAGAAGAAGTTGTTTCTCCAAATTATAGTGAAGTGTGAGCGACTTTTGTTCTCTCCGCCATTTAAAGTAAAACTTTTCCTCGTCATTTCATATACTACTGTGACAAATAATCACTACCCTGTCTAAACATATATAATATGTGATTCGATCCTACTTATGGCATACCAAAAGAAAATATATATTTTATATATATGTATATATATATTGATGTAGTTTTAATAATTACATCTCCAATAAAGATAATAATAATTATTATTATTATTATTATTAATCGTATAATATAAATCCAACGGTCAAAATAAAACAGACAATTGACAAAAGAAATTACGATGATTAATAAATAAATTTTTATTACATCATATTATCAATTGTTATAATATAACCTCATTAAAAATATAACTATTAAAAACAAATCTATATATATAGATACCTGTGTACGTATATATACATATACACCCGATATGCATGTATATATATCGGGAACGACTTATCTTCCCTTGGTTAATGCGATGACTACTACCAAGCAACAAGGCGAGGACACGATATATTTGTAAAAGCAAATTTTATTACGTATTTTACAAAGTTAATCGTACGGACTGTGTTAAAAAGACAATATATTCCAACCATATGTTTGTGTCCCCCAGCTAGTTTCTCTTCTCTAGAGCATCACCAGAAGCTGAACAATGAGCATGGGTTAGGAAGCAATAAAGTTGTTCGTTTTGACTACGAATTTGAGCAAAGCCACAAGGATATAGTTTACAAATGAATCCTACAAACGCTTCATTCAAAGCCATCCAAAACCTTGTTTCCCCTCTGTTAAAAATACATTTTTTTCATCTAGTTTGCAATGCAGCTGCTTTCCGAGACCCGGTACGCCATTTTTGCGCACTTTTATAAAGCTACCTAGACAAGAGAGAAGGATCAAAAAATGCTAAATAACAAGGCAATATATCCTAATCAACATAATAGCACTACACGTCTACTTATATTTTGACCCCGTAAGACCTATCTATACAGCGTATGCACTGAAAGAATTAGTCGCCCTTAAACAGAATTCAAACATCAAAACCAGATCAACATGATGTAACTTACTCTTGCAGAGAATTTTAGTTGACACAATCACAGTATTTTGACATTTTTGCTTGTACGGTATGCATAAGATGTTCAAATATAGAAACGCAAACTCTTTTTCTTACCTTTTCTTTGTGCTAGCATCTGTGCATGAACCTAATTCTTTCCAATCTCCCTCCCATTTTCATTGGAGGCTGATGAAATACCTTGCTCAATACACTAAAACAGATAACAGCATTATCAAAAAAACGGTAATCAAACGCTGGTTGAGAAACAAAGACAATGGCATGAAGAATATGAAAATGTTTTCGTCATAATTTAGTAGGTAATCAATAATGATGAAAATGGCTTCAAGCACGTTTTCTAGGTTGAAAACCGGGAAGCTGGAATGAACTATTTTAGCATTTTAAATATTTGACAACTATACCTGAAGAAGATACCCGTGCAACCAATCCAATGTTTGTGGAAATGTGGTTGCCGATACATTGACCACTGTCAAACCCTGCTTGGCAAAAAGGAAGAAAGGAGGAGGAAAACAAGGCGTAACATTAACAAAAGGCAAGGATGGAACGTGACTTGTGTTGGAAAATGCTGAACCTTTCCGGTAAACTATCATAGCAGATATTGAGAAAAATTCATAATCGTCACTGAAAAGGCAGGGTGACGAAAAACCATGCTTGTAATCTACTAGACCAGACAAGTAATACAAACATGACGGGACATACCTGTGACTTAAATGAGCATAGATAGTCCTGAATGGTTTTCAAATTGGCTATTAGCTTATCTTTATCCTGAACATAAAAAGGTGGTGCAAGTGCCAAGTCAGAATCATATTTGAATTTGTTAAAACTGTCCTATCAAATCAAAGAAGGAAATCCCGTAGACTTCTTTCCATCAACAGAAAACCCATTGCTTTTGTTATTTTTGGTTGTCTACAAATCTTCAACTAACAACACAAGTAGTTTGCCTTTTACTAGGACTGGGATTCTGGCTAAAGACAGCAGCTTTTCCGTACACCTTCACATTTAAGTGAGTTAATTAATCCACATTCCACGATATGGTTCGTGGTTTGAAACTTTTTTTTTTTTTAATTTATTTATTAAAAAAATAAAGCATAATTAATACCTGGAAAAGACAATTATCTCTAAATGTACGAGTTGATATCCATTCCTCAAGTAAGGCCTGCCATCAGAATAGTATTTGAAAAGGTGCAACGTTGAGAAAAGGACCAAACAATAACTGATTAGCTTAACCTAGTACGAAATTGAAATTTCAAGCATTCTCCACAACATGTTTTAGACATAAAAGCCATGCTACTTGAAGAAAGAATCAAAAGTAACGAGAGCTTAAACCTTTCAAATGGTTGACTATCCAGCCTAGAAACATATACAATGCCCATAACGCACGGGAGAAAGAAACAAGGGTAGAAGATACTATCAAAGTGAAAGAGGAAGTACCACCTTATGGTCAAATTCTGCCATCTTTAGAACTAAAGATATGATTATGGGTTCAGCACCAGATTTTGCTTTCTTAACAGGAGTCTTTTTATCCGTATCTAGGTCTGTAAGAGCACCACCTGCATCAAGTCAACAGTAGTTACAGAACTAACATCCTCCAGGCTACACTCTTCAGGTCAACAAAATTCATATATAAATTGTATCCATACATACGAGTGCACACACCAACAAATTTCTGCATTTTATGTCTAAACAAGCATTCGCACGCATGTATAATACAAATATGTTTCAGCACATGGACAGGAGTGGCTGAACTAAAAAACCATACTTGTTACAGAATTAAAAGAAGGATTAACCTTTATTGTCCTGAGCAGATCCTTTTATATCAATAGCTTCCAGTCTGTTAGACACTTCGTTCACCTCATTGGCTGGCATTCCTTCATGCAATTGCTCAGACTGACTGACTTTGTTATCGCTTGCAGAAACATTTGAAGAATTGTTTTCCACTAGTGTTTTAGTATTATCTGACACAACAGTCTCACTACTTTCCTCTTTAGCCTTTTCTTGCGTGTCAGATGGTGATTTACTTTCATCATCCATTAAATATATACTTGGATCCAAATGTATTCCCTGCCATCATATCAGCAGAAACAGGATGGAAATTATGCAAGCTGCAAGAGAAACCATTAAGTACACAAAGAACTTCTTTTGGCATTCTAGCAATAACATAGTTAAGACAAGTAAAGAAAAATAAACTTCTAGACTCTGACCTCACAGAAAACGTATATAAAATTTGGACAAGTAAAGAATGATAATATCTCACAATATATCGGACTCTTGACAAACACAAAACGCACATACACAGATTGGTATGGGGATCTCACAAACATGTCATGCAACAGTAACTATTCAGCAAGTAGCAAACCCTTTGAAATTGATAAAGGAAGAAATAAAAATTACCATGCCTAAGTTCAGTTAGTATAGTGCTCTCAAACTCTAATATTGCTTGTCGCTTCATAAAAGAGACTACATGCAATCTGGAAAGAAAATCTCTTAAGTGAAAGAAAAAGATAAGTATCCCTCTTCCCACAAAATCAAAAGGTTAACCATACCTCTATTATTATTGGCTTTCCATCTTTCATTGCTTTCTTCAGATCACCAGCCAAACCTGAAAGCATGCATCACAGCACATATAATCAATACACAAGCTTGAAGATAATAACATGCTTAAGTATTCTCCAATAAGATAATGATAGTTTCACATTATTGTCTCAACATAGGCGAAAAAAGTGGCTACCTTTACGAACAACTCTGCATTCCCGACAAAATTCAGTAATTAACTCCTCAGAGGAGCTGAAGTCTCGTACCCATACAGGAGTTGATGCCAATGGTGCACTGATTATGTAACAAGGAAAGTATAAGTACAATAATTCCATAGAGAGATTATCAACGTCATTATTTAATTCTACTCCTGTACTTTGAAAGTTCGGTCTTTCCATGCATAACCCCATATAAAATAAAGCTAAACCATTACTACATCAAAGGTACTTTCTCAGTCAAACGCGCTGGTCATGGTAACATATGATGTTATGCAATAAAGTTCAGACAAACATTAAGGAATTTAAACAAATTCAAGACGTACTCTGTTGATGTGCGCAGCAATTCATAAACCATGTCTGTCTGTAAAAATAAAATTAAAAGAATAAGATATCAAAGGTATCATATTTCAGTACACATAAAGAGAATGAGAGAGAACATCCACAGATACACATAAGAACCTGCAAGACATTAGGCAAATTTAGCCTCTGTGCTAGTTGGGTAGCAATGGTAGACTTCCCAACACAGGCAGTTCCACATACAAGAATGACTAATGGCACTCTTTGATGGTGAAATCTGTGAGAGAAAAAAATAAATGAATAAATAAAGATTCCATATATTGCAATAAATTTTACCCAATTCATTAACTATTGTCTATTTTCCTTTTGGCATACTTAGCTTTTAAACATACTTCAAAGCCCACACAAGTTTTTTGAAAGACGTCAAGATTTTTGTTTTCTAGATTAGCAGTACACTTACCTGGTCATCATCTTGTAACGATTTATGTACTCCTCCCCATAACCCCTTCGCTGCATAAGCTGTGCATACCTCACAGTTAACTCTTTTCAAAAGTGATAACGTAAGACAGAAAGAAAATACAAAGAAAAGAAAAAGGGCACTTCTTAAGCAGCACATATGACTCACCTTAAACAGATTAGCTTCCAAATCAGACTGAGACCTGCAAAGTCCAACAACAATTCAAGCAAACAACTTGCTTTAAAAATGATAATAAAATAAGCAGGGAACAAAAAAGTATTTGACAAATACAGAAAGAAGGGATGGGCAATTGGGCATATAACATACACGTCTAGGAGGCTGTTATCTATAAGCAGCTTCTTCAGCTCGAGGGCAATCTTTATAGCGACATGATTTGGAATCTGAAATTACCAAAATTCATCCCATAAATCAAATATTATATCTACAACTGTCATCAGTTCTAGTTCATATTAAAGAGTGAAAACAGAAAGGAGAATATAACACTCAGGAAATTAAGCTGTACATATATCTCATCCAAAATATCAAAATCCTGACTCCTAAATTCGCTACTAGTAATTGGTACATGAAATTTCAGATTCAATATTTTGAAGTATCAGAATACGACAACCAAAAAAGGATAGAAACTTAAGGGAAAAGGGAAAGACAAGGAGCCAAATTTTGAAGATGCATGAAGCGGGTGCGAAATCGAAACCTTAGTAACAGTCAACATTCTACTGAGCAAAAACCTGGAAAGCACGTAGTAGTGATCGGCATTATCACCCAACCACACCTTCACCTGTTATTAAATTCGAAAGAAGGAAACTTGTAATTTCGATAACCGTGATACTCTAGGAAATAAATTTTCTCGGCAGCCAAACAAAAATAGGGAGAATCGGAAAGGGAGAAAGAAAGGACCTTGACGAAGTCGTATTTGGAGGAAGCATTGCGAGAGGAATGTCTGACGGAGGAGGGGAAGGAGGCGTCGTTCTCGTCGCCGCCATGGCTGTTCATGTGCTCCTCGTTGTTGGTGTTGTCGTCAGGGCATGGCACAAACACTTCCTTCTCTTTGTTCATCTCTCTCTAGTTTCTCTCTCTATTCCGATTATCTCTCGACGAGTGAACGCAGAATTCGGGGCATAAGAGTCAAGCTCAGGTGTGCTCCATGACCGAGGTTTCGATTCTCTGTTGTTTTTATCTTCCAACACCTCAGATTCTTGCCACGTCTTTAGGGCGGTGGTTCTCAGCCAATACTCTTTTTCTCTCACTTCTTTCTTTGAAGCAACCTTATGTTTTTCCAATTTCTCTTTGTTTTTTTTTTTTTACTTTTTATACGATTTATTGAGATTATCAAAAAATCGCATCTAATATGTGAATTAAATTTACATCTTCATATTTTAAAATCGTTAAATTAATTTTGGAAGACGTTTAAATTTTTTTATTTTTTCTTAATTTTTTTAAAGAGTGTTTAAGAATTTTTATGATTAATACAGACTAATAACCGAAAAAGGGGAGATTTTAACATAGATTCTTAATTTAAAAGTGTAAATGCCATACAATCCCAAAAATATATATATATATATATATATATGATTACACCATCCCCTCAAAATACAGTTGCAAAAAGTTGAAAAAATATAAGTTTGTAAGATATGCTTTAAACAAATACCTTTCAATTTGAAAGTAAATTTTAGCAATTTCAAAAGATTGCGTTTGACAATACAGTTTAAACTAGCTTACTGTAGCAACTGTTTTTGCTTTATACTGTAACAATTAGAAGGAGATAGTGAAATGCTCACTTCTAGCCAACAGTACACGTTGCAGCTTATGACTTGCAGAAAGCCCCAGAAATCTTCCTCTTACCAAAGCACCAGACCTAAAGTGTGTATCATGCGGTCTTAGTGGGTGTTTGGAAGAGTGGTAGGAACCATTTTTTCTGTAGCATGTGAGAACTTTTAATGTAGCAAATTTTTTTATTGTTACTGTAACATGTGAGAACTTTTTACTGTTTATAACTAAAATTGTGGTGGAAACCATAATTGCCAAACAGGGGCTTAGTTTATGCTTCAACCAAGTCCATTAGAATTCACAACACTCCGACAGAATATAGATGCATAATGGTAATGCTCAGTCAGAACACTGATTTTCTCACTTTTACTCCAAACTACCAAGACTTGCATTTCACGAGCATGTTTATACTAATAGCATGTAAACACTAAACAGAAACTACAGCATTTAGCCTTCACAAATCTAGAGTTAAGTTGGTCATACAGATGTATTACTACAATTACATTCCTTGGGTGTTTCCCCGAGACTGAAAGGAGTAGTGTACATGAAAAAGATGATCAAACATGGTCTTTAAGACAAGACCCACCCTTTTGCAGCGTCCATTTAAATCATCCAATTTAAAAAGCAGAAGTTGATCATCAAAGATGCAGCAGACTTTGATCAAAGTATAGCAACTTATGTTCCAATATCCTATCGAAAAACCTACCGCCTTTCTTCCCAATGCTCGTTCCGCAGCCCACTTGATGTAAGCTGAGATGTGTCTGGTCTCCACATGGCATAGAGTATGATCATCAAAGGTGCAGCAGACTTTGATCAAAGTGTAGCAGCTTATGGTCCAATATCCTCTTAAAGAACCTACCGCCTTTCTTCCCTATGCTCGTTCCCACGGCACTAGATGTAAACTGGGATTTGGTGTCTGGTCTCCACTTCAACTCTTTGAGAAGAGAGAACAATGTAGACAGCTGAGGAGAGATATCCCTGTCCTTTATGTTCTTGCACGCTACTACTCTAAGGCTTTCAATCTCCTTCCAGGAAAGTATCACGGATTCTAGACAATCTGTTGTCACCAATGAGCACCTTTCCAATGATACAAACTTTACCCTCCTGTAAAAACATTTAACACCCATTATTAATCAACTAATGAAAACACAATTTAACTTTCTAAAACACATAAATCCACGACAGTAAAATTCTACATGTCACATAGGTAAACACAAGTTTCTACCCTCGGTGCTAAATTTTACACGTTTCAATATAGCAAATTGATCAAACATCTAAAGATGACTGATTTACACCAATGAAACACCAAAGAAAAATGCTTTCCTTTCCATCCTGATGAGGTTATAACTCCACTACTTATAAACTTTAGGTCCCAGTCTAGCATATAGTATACTTTTTAGAGTGAAACTTACACTTTTATTAGCAGTAGGGTAGTGATCCATAGGTTAAATAGAATCCCTCAACAACAAAATATCATCCAAAAGTTAGTAGCTTGCTTAGAATCTAACTACCTTGGTCAATACCAAAAGTAAACAAATAAAAGACAGAACCTATTTTTTTAATTAATTTATTTATTTATTTACCTGCAATGACTGGCAAGAGAGAAGACATCATTCTCCAGTCCCCAGCAGTCCTGAAAAACAATCTCCCTCACAGCCCCACACAACAAAAAGAAAGCTTTCGCAGTCTTCTTTTCCCTCACCTGACATTTCTGCAAATGCAACCTCTCAAGAGCCGGACACAATCCCAGATACTCCTCCTTATTCCCAGAAGTACCCACATCATCAATCCTCTTACAAGAAACAAACTTCAAAGTCTTCAAATTCTCACAATATGACGCCCCAGCCAACCACCCACATTCCATCCTATGATCACAGATTGTCAACTCCTCCAACATCTGGCAACACTGCCCGATCGCTTTGATCCCATCAAATCCTCCTTCACACCCACTCAGCTCAAGCTTCACCAGCCTCTTACACCCTTGAGCCAGGATCGTCAACCCAATATCCGAAACCACGGAATCGTAAAACCCATCAACGGACCCCACAAGCTTCAAGACCTGCAAATTCCCGCACGCCGCAATGCCGCGCAAAACGTTGTCGTTGCATCCATGGAGCTCCAGATCCTGCAGAGTCAAACACTCTTCAGCCAAAGTCAACAGGCCAAGTTCACTGACATTGATCACCGCGAGCTTTCTAAGGTTGGGACAACTGGAGGCTAATTCGGTAATTCCCCGGTCGATCACGCCGACCGGAAGGAAATGCGGCTGGAGAAGGGGGGAATCGTCGTCGGGGGAGAAGCGGGAATTCATGTGGACGGAAAGGGTTCTGCGGTTGAGCAAAACGTCGGCGTATTGGACGGAGGTGACAGAACCGGGAAGGAGGTTTACGTGGGTGAGATTGGGGAAGCGGGAGGTGAGGCGGCCGGAGAGGAGGAAGGACCAGTCGAGAAGGGTGAGGGAGCGGAGGAGGCGGTCTTGGAGGGAGAGCCAGCGCTTGCAGACGAGGGAGTTGGAACTGCGCTGAGACTTGGGAAGTTTCGAGAGGATTCTGAGGAGGGTCTCGTCAGACAAGAGGAGGGTCCGGTCGTAGGCGGCGGAGGAGGGATTTTTGGGGATTTTTGGTTGGTTGTCTAGGGTTTTATTGGGAGAAGGAGAAGAGAGAGAGGATTGGAGCTTCATGGCGGAAACGACGTGCTTGAGATTGCTGTTGTTAACGGGGGTCTTGTTCTTCAGCCAGAGGTCCGACCACCGCTTCTTGAATGGCGAGGGCATTGGGGTTTTAGGGTTTGGTTTCTCTGCCTGAAACGACATCGTTTCACGCGGTGGTGGCTGCTCTAACTCCTCTTCTTGTTCTTCTGCTGAAGCGGCTACTCTGCGTCCCATTTTGTTCTTCTTTTTTATTTTTGTCTTTTTTTCTTTGGTTTTTTTAATTTTCAATTTATGATCGTTGGTGGGTTTTCGCTGGATTTTCTCACTGCTTTTTCTCTCGAAGTTTTAATTGGAGTGATCTGTGCTGTGTAGGTTGACAACGGCTTTGAATATGACGAGTGGAGTTCTTGAGATTTTGAACATATATTCTAATCATTTAAGAAGCCGTTGGAAGGGGCACTTTTTGTCTTTTATGCATGATTTTGAATTTTGCATCTTTACACAGTGGCGTCCCAGAAGCTAGCAGTGACTTTTCTTCTTTTTCCATCAGTGTTAACACGGCGTTTAGGTGATCGGTTAAAATTAAAAATATTCATTTAGAAATTGTGTGGGGCGACTTTTTTATCATAACTGTTAAAAAATTTATACTGACTGTTGATTTGAACACGATGCCCTTACAATCGATACGTCAAACAGCTTATAAATCTAATTAAAATTGCAACAAAAAAAAAAAAAAACACAAAATAGACAACCCATGATACATTGCTGAAAGCATAGACTTGCCCATAGTTTTTTCAAGCCAGGCTAAAAAAAATCAAATTACTACTCCGACGAAGTAGGGTTTCGTATTTTTTTTCCTTTTGATTTTATATTTCTTTTCCTTTTGATCAAGAAACCTAAACTTTTTTCATTGTTTAACAAAAAAAAAAAAGCAAGACTTACTTCGCAATCTTTATTCGAAAAGTTTATAACATAAATAATTATGAAATAGAATTATTCTTATAAAATACTGTTTTAACTTTGATACACCTTTCTTAAAATTACACTTGGCAAATTATTCTTATAAAATGATTCAAAGCAAAAGGTATTATTTGATTTTTCAATGACATAAAAGAATTGAGTTTTCAAAAAATAAGAAATATGTTGAAAATTTCGACATAAAAAAACTTGTACGTAAAAAGAGTTAAAATACACTGAGTTTTTTTGCTATGTTAATTAATTAAAGTTAGAAAATATTTTAGTATAATACTATTTTCTTTTTGTACTCAAAAACTAAAGTTAGAGAGTGTATGATACAAGTATTACACATGAAATTTCTTTCCCAATAATGATTAAATAGAATGTATGATGAAAAAGCAGCAAAAATGTAAGTAGCCACAATAACCAAGATTAATGACATTAAAAATAAAATATCAAACAATAAAACGACGGTGATCTCAGAAAACGACAAAATAACAACAAACGTCGTCAACAATACCAGAGACAAAACGACAACATTTGAACATAGTCACGAATTAAAAGCGACAACTACGTCAACTGAACGACAAAAAAATAACATTTAGGTGATAAGACGCATCAAACTTGAAATCGACAATAACCGCAACAAACGATGATGATTTAGAAAACGACGCACGACGTTAGAAACCATAACAAATTGCAACCAACACAACTTGCGGTAAACGAAACTAAACGACAACGTGTAAAAGTAACACCATGTAAAACAAAAGTAACCTTAATCAAACGAGTTGCATTAAAACGACATAAGACATAAAAAAAAATCATTAAACCCAATGAACAACTAGAATCGCCAATTCAAGTTGAAATTTTTTGTAACAAGAACGAATGAGTCAACTAGAAAAACGACAACAACCTGGAAAAACGACCATAACCTATATTAACGACGTCATCTACAAAAAAGCCAATAAATTAACTTAACAACGCCGACCAGACATAAAAGATTAAGAAAATAACATTCAAGGGATTGAATGTATTTCTACCTTCTTTGGTTACTGGCTCCTTGATAAGCTGCATAAATTAAAGCAGGTGGCTACAAAGTTAGTATTGACATTCACCTGAGTTAGACAGGAAAAAAGATCCTCATGTACATCCACAAAATACAGACCTATGAACAACGGTAAAATCTTGCTATTCATTCCTTGAAACACAAGAAATCCATTCTTCAACACACTGGTCTGCTTGAAAATGGTATGAGAAAGGTACACCCTACCACCCAATCAAAATGCATAATTACGCCTTGGCATCGCCATGTAAACAGTGAATTTGACCAAGTATTCAGGAGCGAGGAGCTGCCATTTGCTGCTTTTTTATCCTCTCGTCTTGCCTTACCATGCTGTAAATCAAAAACACCAAATTTTAAAAGAGAACTTATAGTTCCTCAAAACTTTCACTATTGTTGTTAACAACAGAGGACATCGACACAATTTGAAACCAACTATTTGGAAAAAGCCTGACTCTATTAGCTCAATGTGGATTGAGCAAGTTTTTAAATGATTCGGAAAAACGAGCACAACTTATTCACATGTAAAACTTAATGCAAACATTGAAACAAAAAACCGGCAAGAACAATTGGATGGGGCCAACTGGGCCATACTTAAAGGCAAACAAGTAACTAAAATACTTGCAGGTCAATTAAAAAATGCAGTATCAACAATGTGAAGTTCAAAATGAACACCAACTAATCACAAAATTTATCAAGAATGCACAAAATCAACATATCATACTAGAACCGTACCTGATATCATGAGGAGTTATAAATATCCATTGGGATCCTTGAGTCAGTGCAAAATCGACAAGAGTCTCTAAGCTGATTTTCCTACTTACGGCATCCTGAAGACAATATGCACGGCATAAAATTATAATGTGATGTGTTTCCAAATATATGTTACATATAAACACGAAACAGTAGATCATAGTACAACTAACAAGGCAAGAAAAAATATATCCATATCTAAACATGAAAATGCGAGTAATGCTAGGATGCACCAATTAAGTTCATACCATAAACACATCAAACTCGTCCATTGCTCGAAATGGAGCTTCTGTCATGTTATGAAGAGCCAAAGCAAAGCACAATGTTGAAAAAGAGCGTTCCCCACCTGATATAAACAAAATTTAAAATGATGTCCAATTTCTATAATTTGACTTCTCAAAAGAATTCCATAGGATAGAACATATAATGCCGCAAAAAAAAAAAAGGGAAGAGAATTATCATGGAAATTAACTAAATTGGAATCAACACATTATCTAAAGACTTAAGAATGGGTAATTTTCATGGGGAAAAGGTTATTAATGAAACCATCCGAGCACTAAAAGAAAAATATAATATAAAAATCAAATTAGTTGTGTTACTCCTAGCAGAACCATGGACTTAGAATATTTACAACATAACCCTGTAAACAATGGAGCAAACTATGTTTAGTCTGTTCTATTAGTCAAAGCTAAGGTTTAAAAAGTTCATGATTGTTATAATGCTCAAATATAACCTAAGGCATTTGAGAACATTATCAGGCTGCTTTACCCGTATAAAAGTGTTGAATGCTCAAGAAGACCAAAATGCGCCAGTAGAGATTACATTTAAAAAGAGATGAATCGTCAGAATCACAAAACGCTTTCTGTCATTTCACCCACTTAAGTCCAAGGGTATTGGGCATAATTATTGACAAAGTCACAAGGCAACTAAGTGTTTTATTTAAATAAAAAAGTCATATAACTCCAGACTAGGAAGAATATAACTTCAATTAATCTGAGTAAAGCAATAAGAAAGTACTTTTAGTAACTTGAATATCCTTTCTTAAACACACACACACACACACACACACACACACAAAAACTATAAATACATGATGAAGCTTTCAAAAACAAACCAGCTGAACAGACCAATAACAAGTATGTCCAAAAAGAACACCTGAAAGTCCTCTAATGTCACGAACACTGCTGCTTGACGCATCTTGGGGCATTTTTACCTGGTAAAACAAATAGTTGTAATAAGTTCAAACTAAGTCATCCTCAAAAAAAAAGGAGGGCGAGGGAGAGAGAGAGATTCAAACAAAGTCAAGGGAAAAACATGCAGACACGTACATATATAGGCTGCCTAGCTAAGCAGGTGAAAAAAATACAGAAGTATCGAGTATAAACTAGTTGACCGAACCGCGACATCTTTTAATTAACAAGGCCGTCAGGTGAAAAAAAAATTCTTACCTGAACAGAGAGAGTTCTTTCCTCATAACTAACGTTGATGTGTCCACTGATCCCTTTGTTTGTGAGATGATTATTGAATCTAATGAAAACATCAAGGTAGTAAAAGATATGCCTTTTAAATAATGAATATCACTGAACAAAAAACGTAAAAGACGAGTGGAAAAACTACTGTAATTGTGATTTACTATTGAAAAGATAGTATTTCATACTGCCATGTTAACTGACGCCTCAAAAAATATGCATTCCTCTCCAACTTCCTTCGACGCGATTCTAAGGCTTTTAGAAGAGCCTGTAATTTTAATATTGAAAACAGAAAACAAGAAACTCTCAACGACAAAATTCATTTGTCTTAATTAAAAAAAAGGCATTACAAATGAAACACATCCACAGTCCAAACATTAATGAAATCATGGCAATAAAATATTATATTGCAAACACTGAGACATCCTACATATATAATCAATCATGATCATTACTCGCCTGCCAAAAAAAAATACATTTTTTTCATTGGAAAGTACGAAGCAGATGTAAATGACTACTAATTACAAATCACTGGCACTTAGATAAAATCCTTTACAGAAAGATGATTGGTGTAAGAAAACATCAGAACACTTATAAGTGCATTTAACTCATGTAATTGTTTTAAAAAAATAATAATTTAAAGAGAACAAAGAAACAGAAACAGAACTGAACAGAACAAAGGAGGGGGTGTGGGTTTAGAGGCACTCTACTCACATCCAACTTTTCCCGAAAATCTTTGTTTCTTTGCTGCTTTCCAAAAATCTTTTGTTTTTTGTCCTCATACAATGTCTTGAGGTCATCAATAGATTCAGAAACTCTGCAGAAACAGTTTGCAGTGAGAAAACCTTTTTTTTTTTTGGGCACCGAAGGGAAAAGGTATACTATTTGAAACTAAAGCTGCTTCCTCTGGAGATACAACGAACAAAGATGGTTTCATAAGTACCTTGGGCTCTCTCGCTTAAGTCGCCGATCCAGTGTGGTTACCCGGGCACTGAGTTGCTCCGGGGTGCTACCATCGCAACCACCTATATTTTCAACTTCACTCTCGGGACAAATAATGGAAGCCTTTCGGCAATTTTCCTGCAGTAATTAAACTTCAGCTAGTAGTAGATATCAGAACAATGCCAGTAATAGGTTGTACGTTTAAAGGGTTAATTAGGAATTTTAAATGGTGGCATAAGTATAGGTAAAAGGATAACAGGAGTACTGAAAACCATAAAAAAATTTTCCAGCTAAATTACCAAAATTATCAAAGAGATCATCAAAATAACCATGTTCTCTTATCTGTAAAAGCTTCTTCACCTAACCATTTCCTGAAATTTATATTACGAAGACAAGGACATGAATAACACCTTTCGAAGGTGCTCAAGTTCCTGATAGTCTCCCTCTGCCTTTTTTATATCATCAAGCACCTTCTTCATCAAACCTCCATAGTGTTTTTCTTGCTGGAAAACGTGACTTTACCATTAGAAACTTAAATCTAATCCAAACTAAGATATAAACAGTGAACCACTGAAAGAAAGAAAAGTTGAGACAAAGGAGATGAGACCGCTTCGGCAGTACGTAGATCTTCTTCCAGCTGCATAAGACCTCTCTCTGCTTCCTCAAAACCATCAATATCTCCTTTTGCTAACCCTATTATTTATTTATTTATTTATTTATTGTCAAAGAGAAAGGCAAAACATTTAACATTGCACTCGTTTACATTTGAACCAAGTATTCAAAAGTATCATCCTGTCAACTTACTGCATAAATTATCAAATGATTCTTTAAGATGATTGACATTGGCTTCAGCTTCGCTCATTCCAACTTGCAACTTTTCCAACTGCTCCTGCTTTTGTTGTATCTGCTCTTGGTTTCTCTAGAAGCACTCAGCAGGAAAATGTGAACATTCTTAAGAAAACTTCTGTATAGACATGGTAAAAGGATATTTTCAAATTATAATTTTAAGGTATTGTGGACCAAACTGAAATTTCATGATGGAGCTCATCAGAGCTTGATGCAGGTGTTGCACTAGCTTCAGCAATGTGTGATTTCATAAAATCTTGCAGCGCTAGTTTCTTGGAAACCAAATCACGCTCTGCATCCATACGTCTCCTCTATACAAGAACAGAAAGAAGGCAAATATGATTAATATAGTAATATAAAACAGGATTAAGTTGGTATAACAATTTTTTTACTCTGTCCCCAGCCATATAGAAAATAGATGGAAAAGTTGTAAGCTCTATTCCAATATACCAATTCAAGCGCCTGGAAAACCATCTATGTACATGAGGATCTTCGAACATTTCTTATTAAATGTTTTAGGATTGGGTGTTAAGGAAAGAACTAATGTTTATCACGAGATGAATTACAAGGTGAAACCTACGTATATAAAAGTCTGCCCTCTTAACAAAAACATATTGTATAAGGTAAGAAACGAGAAGGAAAAAAAATGATGAGAAGATAAAGGATTAAAAATCAATTCAATAAAATATGTAAAGGTACATTATGTAAAAGACAAGAAATTGAAATTGAAAACAAATAATGTAAAAAAAAATACGATAGGTAAGCCAGTCATAAAGATAGGAATCGATATTGGATCTTGCTTTGCCAGCCATCAAGATCAAGTAGCATTTGCTAGGACAGCCACCAATCCAAAGAATGAAAGAAATAAACAAAGGAAAATAAACCATATGGTCATAAATCTAACTGTACAATCATCTCAAAATGATACCAACATGTACATCTGAAATGTATTGCCCCCCACCCCCCCAAAAAATAAAATAAAATAAAATAAAATAAAAATTGCATATACTCAAACCAAAAGTAGGAAAAGAAAAGTTACCTTGGCACTTCGCTCTCTATCTTGAAGGTGTTGAAGTTGTTCTTCTGCGTTCCTTTTCATCCTCCTGCACTCTTGCGCTAGTTCTTGTACCACTGATGCCTCCTTCTCAAGATTCACAATTTGCTCATCAAACGAACTACAAAGGCGCGGAGCTCTAAAAGTTCTCTTTAGGGGTGGGGGAAGGACTGTCTGAACAGAAGCACGAGAAAACCTGGAAAGGAAATAGGATGAACGCTCACTTTCTTGAAAAAAATAAATGAATAAATAAATAAATCTGAATCTTCCTTGAAGAAGGGAAAAAATAATAAAAATAACAATACTAAACCAAATCAGCATGATAGACCCTAAAGATACTACACAAGACCCAAAGTGTTAAGATATTACTCAAGACCCAAAGTTCTTTTTTTTTTTTTTTTTTTTTTTTCAAGTTGTGGTTGCTTCTGCTAAAGTTCAACAGAGAAACAAAATATGACGTACTTGGGAAGTAGGAAAAAAGCTCTTCATACTTTAGCTTAAGTTAAATTAAGAGGACCACCAGATATTGCATCAACATCTAAATATACAATGCATCTGTGATTCACTTCATGGCCAAGAATTTGCCTCATTGTAAGGCATGCACAGGAATTTTAAATCTATTATTAACGCCCCCAAAGCAAGCTGATCATTCATAAGCTTATTTGTATCCAGCTGGAGTAAGAAGTGTTTCTTCAAGTAAACTTGCTTTAATATGAATCATAAATCATAAATCCTAATCGCCAAAAAAATTAGTAAATGGTAGAAAAATTTACATTATTCTGCCTTTTACTAATTTTGTTTCTGATTCTATTTTAAGGCTAAGTTTAAGCAAGTTCACAAGAAATAACACCACTTAACCTAGTTGGATACAAATACGCTTATGAATAACCAGCTTGCTTAGAAGGCATTACCTTTTCATGTGTGCATGTCATTTCATTATTGCAGCCTATCCTTTTTCCCCAGTATTAAAGCTGAAAAGCATTACAAATTGCCCGAGTATACACCACAAAACTCGTAAGAAACTGGCAGGCACTACATACCCATCAAAATCCTTGAGAACAAATGCACAACCCCGCCATGAAGAAACAGATAAACGATATATCGTCACCTATTTTTAATGAGGTATGCATCACTTTTACAGCCAGGTAAGTACTTTGTTATGTGAAACACTTAAATAAGAAAATGTGTCGTGTCTTCATGGACAATGAATCAAATTGATACAAACATTTTATAGCCATCTAATGTGTAGACCTCCTTCACATTTGAGTCCCTTGAATCAAAAGCAACAACTTTTCCCGCATCATAGTCTTTAACAAGAACTTGCCGCTCAGCATTACCCTGATAATATGACTATAAGAAGTTGGCAGACACAGACAACTGTTCTTTTTCTCCCCTTTCTGGGCAGCAGAACAAGTCAGAAAGAGGAAGACCCCAAAAGGAAAACCAGGCCAAACTAAATTTCAGAAAGAAAAAAAAAAATATATATATATATATATATATATATATTCCACATCAACAATCTGAACAAACTAAGATTAAGAGAATGGATAAAATATTTGAAATTTACCACATCGATTAACACATTAAAAACAGTATGATTTTCAGAATCAAGAGCTGAAAGAGTAGTCAGGTGATTTGTTTGAGGAAGCATGTGATGTGGGATATTCAACCTGCAAGAAAAAGTAGACGCACAATAACAAGACAAATCAGATAAACTCAAATGCACCAGGCCCAAATGAGGAACGTAGGTAAATCATAATTTACCAAGGTACCTAGGTCTTGAAAAATCATATACGATAATCTGAAGGTGGTTATAATTTGCTTCCTTCGCACATGCCCTCAGAAGAAGACAATCTTTATGATCTGTTACAATGAAAGCATTGAGCAAATTCCCTAGGGCCTGTTCGACAGCAGGGGCCCACTTGTCACCATTAACCAATGTCTACAAAAGCAAACATTAAATTAGTGATATGAATCCAAATAATCAATTAAAAGGTCAGCATTGACCATTCTATATCAGATTAATTAAGACATGGGAGATAAGACAGGCCGTTTTCTCATGTGAAATTAATAAGTCTCCAAGTCCAGATGGTTTTGCAATGGGATTTTATCAAACATGTTGGGAAGTGGTGAAAAAGGATTTGTTAAAAGTGATGGGGGAATTCTTTACAAATGGAATGGTGAATCGAAACACAAATCACACTTTTATTTGTCTCATTCTGAAAAAGGAAGACTCTAGAAAAGTGAAGGATTTCAGACCGATAAGTTCAGTGTCAAGTCTCTACAAGATAATTGCAAAGGTGTTAGCAAATTGGCTGAAGGAAGTATTGGGGGATACAATCTCTAAGAGTCAAGGTGCTTTTATTAAGGGGAGACAAAGTTCAGATAGTGTTTGGGTGGCAAATGAGGTTGCTGAAGAGTATAGAGTGGAGGGGAAGGAAGGCTTGGTGTTCAAGATAGATTTTGAAAAGGCCTATGATCTTGAGAATTGGAATTTTTTAAAGCAAGTTTTGGAAAATAAGGGTTTTGGACAAAGTTGGACCAAGTGGATGATGGGGTGTGTTAACTCGGCTAATTACTCGGTTTTGATTAATGGTAAGCCTAGAGGAAGATTTGGAGCCTCTAGAGGTCTAAGGCAAGGTGATCTGTTATCTCCATTCCTATTTACACTAGTGGTTGGCGGATTGAGTAGGGTGATGGATAGGGTGGGGGAATTGGATTTAATCAAGGGTTTTAGAGTCGGTAGGAAAACATCCAGGTATCCCACTCACAATTTGCTGATGATACGTTATTTTTTTCAAAACCTTCGAGAGAGAATTTTCGGAAAACGACAATAATTTTGAAATTTTTTTCCAAGTGCTCAGGTTTGAGAATTAAAATGGGGAAAAGTACATTGAATGGGATCAATTTGGAAGAGGTCATTCAAGATTTGGCTAGGGAAGTAGGTTGTGCCATGGGATCTTGGCCAATGCAGAATTTGGGACTACCATTAGGGGCAATCCTTTATCAAAGGACTTTAGGAACCCGAAGGTAGAAAAAGGTTCAAAAAGATTAGATGGTTGGAAAAAGGGTTTCTTTCTAGAGGTGGCAGATTTACACTTATACAGTCAATTTTGTCAAGCATCCCAATTTATTTTCTTTCCCTTTTTAAGATTCCAGTGGGTGTAGCGAAGGAGATTGAAGCATGTATGAGATGGCTTTTGTGGGATGGGTTGGAGAGGGATTTGGTAGATAATTTAGGGGCTTGGAAAACTGTTTCACTTAGCAAGAAAGATAGGAGGTTGGGTGTTGGGAATTTAAAAAGAAAAAAAAAAAATCAAGCTCTTCGGGGAAAAAGGTTATGGCGATTTCCTGTGGAACAAGACTCTCTGAGGGACACAATCAACAGAAGCAAATATGGATTACAATCCAATGGCTGGGATTCTAACCTTGTTAGTAGAGTTACTCAAAGGAATCCTTGGAAATTTATTTCTTCGGGTTTGGATTCCTTCTTGAGAGAGTGAGTTGGAAGGTACAGGATGGGAGTAAAGTGAGATTTTGGGAAGAAAAATGGTGTGGTAACTTGCCTTTTGCAGTTAACTTTCAAAGGCTATACAATCCGGTATGTGAGGAGGGTTCCAATTCTAATTGGAAATGTAGATTTTGGAGAAATTTGAATGATAGAGGGTGTGAAGATTTTATGGAACTTCTTAATTCCCTACGAAACTTCTCTATAAATCCTCTGTTGTCTGATACTCATCTTTGGCTAGTTGATTCAAATGGCTTCTCTTGCAATTCTTTCTTTCAGTCTCTGATTCAGTGTAAAAATATCTCTTCTTTTTTTTTTTCCTTTCAAAGTCATTTGGAAATCATGTGCTCCAATTCGGATCCAGGTCTTCATTGGGTTGTTTTCTAATAAGAAATTGAATACATGTGATTTGGTGCAAAAGAAACATCCTAATATGGCCTTGTCCCCTAGTTGGTGTGTTACGTGCAGGGAGAATGCAGAAACAATAAATTATTTATTCCTCCACTGCAATGTGGCTGGAAACTTGTGGTCTAAATTTTTGGGAGCGGCCTCACTTTCTCGGGTTCCTCCAGCCCACAGCAATGGGATTTTGATCGAGGATTTATTTGGTTTTGGCAAGGGAAAGAAAAGCAAAACAATGTGGAAAGCTATGATTATAGGTACTCCTGTTGTGGCTTGAAAGGAACCAGAGGATTTTTGAAGGAGAGGAGATGTGGATTGAGGATTTATTTGAAAAGGCAAAATTCTTGGCATATTTCAAGGTGTCTACAGATAAATCGTTTAAGCATTTTCCCTTATCATTGATCCTGCTGGGCTAGGAGGAGTAATTTGTATTAATAATTCTTGGTCTGGTTTTTAGAGTGGGTGATAATGATCTAGTGTAATTTGCTTGTTTTTGCTGACGACTTTATATCTGTTTATTCAACAGATATCTCATCCGTCAAGAACCTGTACACTTTCATTTGATTAATGAAATTTTTGTTTCCTATAAAAAAAATTAAGACATGGCAGGGTTGAACCAAATGAAATAATTTACAAAACATTGCTCATCACAGTAACCAGGAATTATTAACTATTTAAAATATTTCTATTTATAACAACCATTGCACAAAATTAGTTAGTGTGCTCGCACGCATGGACTAAAATTCCAAAACTAAAGTAATTATTAAACAAAGCTAAGCGAGAAAATATTTAAAGACAAAATCTGCATATTCTATTGATAAGAAAATGATAGTCAATGAAGAATTTCAGGAAAGTTAACTTTACCACTAATTTTACAAGATCTGCAAACGGCCAATAGAAATCCCCCCCAAAAAAAAGAACAGAAGATATAAGAGATACCACTTGAGATGGAAACAAACAGAAAAGTTGAAGCAACATTGTTGTAACACTCCACACCAAAAGCAGTGAACCCTCAAAAGGACTACTTGGCACTCATAGAAGTAACAAAAAACTTCAATTACTCACTAAAAGAAAAGCACTTTTTGATCTTCAAAGAAGAGTTAAGCTAACATAGAAAAGATGTGTGTGTGTATTACATCACATAGGCGGTAGCGATTTCGGATAAGCAAAAAAATTAGGAGAGAGACCCACCCTTGGGAATGAAACATGGCAGCAGAAATGAAAAAAACAAATATCGTTGGCTTCTTGTGCAATTAATTTTATTATGGTCAAGCTCAGATAGATTCTTTTATGTCTACGCAAATCTAACAACTTCATATGTCATCCAGACAAGTTATCAGCTCTTACCACATGAGCACCAATTGGACCAATTGGTGGCATTTTGAATCTCCGGTAGCATCTCTCAATTTGCTGTAACAGATTAATAACTCTATCTCCACCAAAAGCAGTAACCTGTTTATGAAAATATTTCATCGTTGACCCTTACAGCCGTCAGCACTAAAGGTTCCATTACTGCCACAGCATCTAGAACTAAAATAAAGTGTCTTACCCTGTTGGTTCGATGTTGCTGAAACTCACGTATTTTAGTTGAGAATTCACGGTACTGCTGGTCAAGGTTCTTAATCTACGAACACCAACATTCAATGATAAATGCAGTCAGGGGCACTAGAAAGGCTTCTGTGAAACGATATTCATTAAACACGTGCATGTACCTAGCTCTCAGTTTTATCAAGTCATTCATTGAAACAGACATATATATCTTGATCAGATGAGAAAACACTAAACATCACAAACCTCCTCAGCTATTTTTCGGATTTCAGTTATCCCCTGGTTCACGCGTTCCAATAATCCATTCACTTCTTCCTCCAACCTGAAATATCATTAGGCTTACTTGGATCAAATCTTTCTGGATAGCAAGGAATAGTCAAAAGATATATTAATTGTTTTTAACCTTGTAAATGTTGAATCAGCAGCATCAACCTCATACTGGAGTTCCTTCACCTTCTCCTCTACTTGGGATTCTTCAGCCTTGTAATAATATCACATATATTGTACAATAAAAAATCCAATCAGATAATCGATATTATGTTCATCTCCTCACTTTGATGCGATGCTCTTGAATTTTTCACATGCTGCTTCATTTTATTACGACAGGCGATGGCAAATAGACAAACCTGTGTATCTTTTACATGCTGCTGGTGAAGTTCCTGCACTTGTTGCTCAAGAAGCCTAACACATTTCACCTGCTTCTGGATCTCATTAACTTTACGCTTATGTTCTTGTTCTAGCTCTAGCTTCTTTTTTGTAGCCTATGAAAGCAATTTGCAAGTCATCCCTCTTTTCTCACAATATAAGCTTAATTCACATAGCTTAAAAAAATATGAGAAAAAAGAAAAGGGCAATTTCGTAACAAACCAAGGACAATGTTTGTTGCAATTCATCCCTCTTTCTCCTCACTTCACATGTCTTTTCCAACATGTGTGCAATTTGAGTTTTTTTCTCATCTAGGTTTTTCCTTAGCTCCTCTACTTCACCCTGTAAAATAAATTAATTGACGCATGTTAAGCTACAAGTGATGTTTAGCAAATTAATCAATTAGCTAAGCTCCAACCTTCAGCAACACCCTGTAAATCATGTTGTCTTTAGAATAATACAAGACGGATGCAAGAAGCTATTATTACTTGATTTCCAATAGTTAGAAACTTAGCAAAGATATAAAAATGCCAATTGACAGAAGGAAAAAAGTCTTAAACTGACCAATTATGGCATAAACATATGTATAGTCTTAAAAATATGCAACTTCAGATATAAGTTGTCAAAGTGATATTGTTATAATTTTCACCTCCATGCATCATCCATAATTTTTCTCTAAAATACCGAGCCAAGAGTTTCTAAAAGAGGGAAATCAAGGGTCAATCAGGTACCATGACATATAACAAAATTGTTTAAAAACTTGTAAATAAAAAAAGTTAAAAAAAATGAGAGAATTGGTTTGATTGGAAAAATCTGCAAAATTACATACAGTTCATAATAAAAATGGTGTCCAACTGACATGACCGTGATGGTTTTACAACATCCAAAGTTTGAGGTTCATATAATAGTAAATCAAATGAAATTTGAAACTACTTGGTCAATTTTGTAATAATATTTAGGAAACCATAAAGGAGGTTCAGATGATACTACTGTATAGAATATTTCAGAATGCACCACCCAAATTTGTGCTTTTAAGAGTTCATATTCCAAAATGCACTCCCTAAATTTTTGCTTTTAAAATGGAGGAAGGAAAGTAGTTACGACAGAAGAAATTAATGTATTGAAAGAGCAATATAATGCCCATAGGAGGATAAAGATATCTAAAATGTTTCAAGAGTTCCGCTCACCTTTTTAGAATCGATTTTAGCTTCAACGATAGGTAAACGGTCTTTCAGTTTTTCCATGCTTTTAAGTTTTTCCTGGAGTTCCCCGTCTACCTTATATACCCATGACCAAGCAAGCTTCTTCTTTAACTCCTGCAACTCTTGAGTAATTCTTTCAACATGCTTCATGCTATCAATCTTTTCTTGCAATTCATTTAGTTCCTTCTCAATTGGTTTCACTGAATCCTCTAATTCACAAACAATACCATCACCAGACTTCAAGCGTTGATCAATGCTTTCCAAGAGATCATAAACTTGCTGAAGAAGTGTGGCCTTAAAATAGAACTGAATAACAAGTGTCAGAAACATTGTTGCACTACCACTCACTCGGAAAATCAAAACTCAATGAGAGCATGAGACTACCTTAAATTTGTCTCTGTCATTCCCAGAATGCAAGAATTCTCTGCTTTTGTCTTGACTCATTATTACGCACGGATTCTCAACATCAATCTGCATCAAGCAAAGGAGCACATTGTGGAATAATGTCCTGATGTTCTCTCATAAGAAAACCAAACAAAGTGCAATTAAAACCATAAACGCTCACATTAAAATGCTCTACTAGCTCACGAAGCTCGTCTTTCCTGCTAGCAACTTTCTTTCCTGTCATGTTCCACAAGGATAAGAATAAGTGAGTACCACAGCCCTAAGACTCAATTCTAGAGAGTATATATGCATGACGTTTGTGTGGGGGGTGGGGGATTGGAAGAATATGGCCAGAAAACAGTTGAAAATAGCACATTCATTTCACTAGACTATGGTATCTTAGAAAAACATCTAGATATTCTCCAGTAGAACCACTACTATTGTGGCATTAACAGCTCAATCAATTGTTCCTAAAAACTAGTTCTTTTGCTCTGTAGAGGTTTTTCCTCATTATGCCTTTCCTTACGAGAAACATACACAAAGAATTTTAGCACTTTGGCTTGAAATTACCAATTATGCCATAATGAGTCAGGGGTGAGTGTGTCTTTTCACATCCATAGAAATAGAGACAATGTTCTAGATGCAAAAATTATAGTACTTTTTATATCACCATTCTAGAAAAGCTTATAAGTGGAACATTTTCTATATGAGTCTCTCTTAAGATTTTGGTAAAATATATTCAAACATTAATCTTCCACTTCAAGATATTGGCACCATCGATATAGTTTTAGACATATGTAGCACCTAACTTGCTTCCATCTGTAAAACTTCATTACTTCCAACTACTTCGAAAAGTATGAACAGAAGGCAGTCAAAGACAATATGCAACGTCTGTTAACCTCTAATACAACCTATAAATTCATTAGCATACGTGGTCCTTTAAAACCAACAAAGTAAATAAACAAGAAATTTTCACAAAAACGTAGGAAAAAGTGAAGAATGGAAAACTAGCAACAAAAATTTCAACAAAATGATTTCATTTCATTAACCAGGAAAAATGGTGGAAACAACTTAAAAATTAAAGAATATCAATATGACACTACAAAAAACGCAATTATTGACTTACTGTCTTCATTACGTTGCAAAATGACCAACCAAAACCCATTACTCATTAGAACTGGTTTTCTAATTGGTGAAGGTCCAATCAACCAAACCTCTTAAAATCTCCAACTTAAATCAAAAAATTCAGACTGTAATTACATCTCATAAAAAATAATTCCTTCAATACTAGGATTATTATCCAGAAGAAAGGTAATGATCAAACTACTTAGAGGGGGGAATCCTGAAAAGCACATTATTTTTAACCTCGGTGATCTTTCAAGACAGTGGCGCCAGAAGATTCAGAGATCCGCCGTTCTATAATTATGACATCGCCATATATTTGTGGCTTAAAAGCATCTTCCCCTTCATTTTTCATTTCGACATGAACAAGGGCATAACTGCAAAAACATAGCAGAGAAAACTAAGACAACATATTCTGGTTTCTGTCACAAAGAATTAAACTTTTCTGCTCAACCATTGAAAATTTATAACAAAGTGGGTTAAAAAGGAAAATAACTTAAACCCGCAATCAGTTTTGATAAAATCCTTCAAAGTTGACGCCCTCTGAGTTCCTTTTGCTCGACACCCAAATGCAACGCACAGAGCAGTGAGTATCGCACTCTTACCGCCTACAACAACATGTATAAAAAATGATATACATACATGTATACAAACATATATATATATATATGCATAAGAGCTAAAAATTTTATTCAAGAAACAAACCCCGAAAAGGAATTGGAGCCCCAAATAATCCATAAATTCGTTACTTGCAAATACGCTTCAAGAACCGATTAGAGAGAGAGAGAGCAAGAGAGAGAGAGAGAGAGAGAGAGAGAGAGAGAGAGGCCGTACTTCCATTTTGACCAGTGATGAAATTAACGCGGTCGCCGAGCTCGATCTCCAAATTACTGTGGCACATAAAGTTCTCCAGTCGGATCCTCTTGATGATACCTGCTTTCGGACGTTCAAGAGAAGGGTCATCCATAGCTTGGGCCTGGTTCTAGGGTTTCTTTTCTTGGGAGAGAAGAAAACCCTAGCCTAGGGAAGAAGGAGCGAGGATACGAGTGAGGGGAAATGGAAAATGGAAGAGTTACCCAGAGGAAGAAGACGGTCTGTGGCGGGAAAATGGAGCGATAGAGTGAATCGGACGCTCACTATTCACTCGCCACTGACTGGCTTTTCGCGTCACCGTGATAATTCCGTACTTCCTTTTTTTTTTTTGGCCTTTTTACCCTTTCTTTTTATTGCATTTGGATCACTTTTGTTCTGGCTCAGAACATTATTTTTTTGGGGTAAAAAGATTAACCAAACGACACCGTTTGATAGAGTATTTGGTAGAGTGACTAAAATTGTTAATGTAGCATATAAAAACTTTACATTATAACATTTTTTATTATTACTGTAGCATATGAGAGCTTTACACTGTTTATAACTAAAACATTAGTCCAAACCACGACTTGCCAAACACTCTTTTAATTCAAACCAATTATTTAAACATGAAATTTTAAAACAAAAACAAAAACAAAAAGTCTACGATAATGTACCAATTTAAATTTTATAATAAAAAACACTGTCACAAGATTGATTTATACCCAATTCTAACTCCTCTATCCCAATCAAATTTTTGAAGTTTTTAGTGCATATGTAATTTATAAAATTTTTGTTTATGCCCGTTCCATTTTTAAAAATTTTATGTATGTCCTCGTCAAATCTAATTTGAAAATTAACTTAATTATGAATAATTATTAAAAAAATTGTATCAAATAACATAATTTTAGTTCTTAACATAAGTAAATAACACTTTTAAAAATATTTAAGTATATAACATTTTTAGAATTACGTGTTTTTTTTAACACTTAGGCTCCGTTTGTTAGTGTTTTTATTTTTGTTTTTGCTTTTTAGAAAAATCTAAAAATGAGAATGTTTTAAAAAATATACTAAAAAGGTATTTGAAATTGTGTTTGGTTTGTATATAGTAGTGTGTTTTTTATAAAAAAAAATTATCAATAAACAAAAACAAATTTAAATTTTACAAATACTAATTATTAATATATTTTTAATTAATAAATACTAATTAGAATTAAAAATTAACATTTTTAATAAAAAATTTTGGAGGCCTTCTCCTTTCTCAATGACCCCCAAACCGACCACCAATGATGACTACCAACCCCTAACGATCTTCCCCCATCCGATGGCTCTCTCCTACCAGAGGGTCTTCCCCTACTAGACGGCCCCTCACCCATTCGACAGCGCCACTAGCGAAATCGATAGCCTTAAAGGAGATCTGCCTAGCCTCTAGCAACTGTCGTCGATGGTTGCCAATTGGGAATTAATAGCCCTAGAGGAACTCCATAGTGATATGGCAATGGTGAACAATCTTGAAGGCTAGGTTGCAAGGGATAGGTCGCAATTGATGGTGTGGGTTGTCAGGTAGGCCGACGATCTACGAAGATGACACGAACTCTAGTGTGGGCAAAGGGTTGTGATTATGTTGGCAGCGACGTTAAGATCTGACGGCTAGGGCATGATTTGTTGGGGCCGACAAGATGTGGTAGGTGGCGCTCCAATGAGGGTAGGCTACGACAAGGCAAGCTGCTCCAATGAGGTCAGGGTTGATAGCTATGGATGGGATTTACCGAATTGAGGACCAAGGGAGGGGATGGGAGATGTGTTAGTTGACTATTTAGGAAAGAAAGGAAGAAAAAATTTGAAACAGTTTTTTTTTTTTTTCAAAATCTATGGAAAAAGTGTAGTTTTTTGGAAAATCTTTTCATTTTCATTTTCACAATTGTTAACCAAACATTGTTTAAAAACTATTTTTTTGTGTGTTTTAAAATGGCAAAAAAAAAAACATTTTGAAAACAGAATTAAACAGGACCTTGAATTCTCAATTTTCCTCATCCTCCTCCTATTCTTTCTTCTTCTTTTTCTTTTCGTTTTTGTTTTTTGTTATTTCTCTACTATTTCATATTTCTTTCTACGTCATTTTATACAAAAATAAAATTTATTTTAATTTAAGTAGGCTATTTACTAAATATTGTTACATTTTAGTCTATTTATTTTTATTCTCAATCAATGATGGTCTTATTCTCTCATTTTTCCTAAATTAAAAAAAAGGCCAATCAATTTAAAATCAAGAGGAATATTCTTAAAATACGTGATGTCCAAAAAAATTTAACATTCAATAAGTATAATTAATTAATGATTTTTTTTATAAACTACGCCATTAAGTTTGTAGGAAAGTAAAAGTTTAAAACCAATAAATTTAAGATCCTGTTAAATTGTTAAAAATGACAACAGCATGACAATATCGGTCATACTTTACATATTGAACCAGTTTAGGATAAACCACAAGCTTTCAACTAGAAGGCTCAATAGTGAACTGAGATAATAGACACTAAGATGAATGATAATGAAGGAGTGCATAAACTTAAGAAAATGGTTGACTTGAGACAATCCAAGATATTTTTAACAGTTTGAGTAGAATTTCAGTGTGATAGTGAAGCACTCGATTAAATATATTTGATAGAATTCAAGAATTTAAGGCAAAGGTTTTCTTTAAAAAAAAAAACTTATTGTACATAAAAATTCGTGAAAATTCAACTTAAATTCCATGGCTCTATAATTACAGTGAATTCAATAGTATACAATATCATTAAGTGTTGTGAGAATATTATTAGAAATCAGTTCAAAATCAAGAGACCTTTTATCTTAAAGTCAAAGATGAATAGAGTTTATCAGCAAGAAACCTTGGATATATTATATTAGAATTTTAAGTATAAGTACTATATTAAAGGTGCACCAATAAATCCTCTAATGCAGTTAAGCAACGTTAATTAGTTCTCACATCAAAAGGCTAATGTTACAAGTGTTACAAACTTGGTATGTACTTGTAATGACTGAGAAAAAATCCTAAAATTATATAATGTGATTCACATATTTAAGCCGAGAATTTTCTTGAAAAATATTATGATTAATTTTCGTTATTTAAGGATTTATGACATTAGTATATATAAGTTACAAAATTCTATAGTAAATATTAAAGCTGAACTTATTAACTTCTATAATTGAATAATTTGGTTGATAATTTTTACCTTGATTTAAAGTAAAAGAAATTTCGATTTGTAAATAACATGATAATTTAAATTATAAAAAATTTCAAGTGCATTATGGTGTTGGAAATGTATTGTGAAACACTCTAACACATAAAAAGTCATTAATTACTTGTCAATTAGAATTAAAGTCATGTGAGTAGCATGTTTGGTAAAAAAAAAAAAAGCTATCCGAGCTTGGGATTGACATTATCGAAGACTATGTCACTTCCGATGCAAAGTACATAAAAAGTCAAGTTTAAGTTTTATTAAATCTATAAATAATTTTAAAGTTAAAAACAATCCAATTATATTACGCAATTAAAATTTATACCGATATTGATTTATTCAAAAATTAATCTTGGACTATAAATAAGCAACAATAGAGGACTCGTCAAGGAACAAAATTCTCTTCTCAGCTAGTTAGTTTCTCAGACAATAAAGAACACCTTATTTAAGGAAACTTTAGGACAAAGTAAAATGATGAGATCAAGGACTATGACATGACCTTGATTTGTGCTTAACGTGATATGTGTACTTAGGTCATAATGAGCTTTTTCTCTCCATTTTGCCCCCTCCTATGTGGCGCCACCATTAGGGTCAAGTAATTGAAGTTTTCACTCACATAAGCATGTGTACAAGCTTAATAGCCCATGGCTAAAGAGTTAAGAGCAATTAGCACTTGTGCCTATAAATAGGACTAATTATAACAAAGGCTTTTTTTTTTCATTTCTCTCCCATTTCCTTGGAAGTAAAATGGGCCTCCATTCTCCCCCACTCTCTTAAAAAAATTTCTCACCTTACACACTCACTTAAACTCACTCAAATGTAGAGGATGAAGAAGAAAGCAAAGAAATTTGTCCAAGATTTGTCATCAAGGGTAAATTCTTAACCTAATAATTTTTATTCTTAAGTAAGTTTATGTGTATTTATGTTCTATGCCATGTAAATAAGTTTTATCATGTATTTATTACAGTGTTATAAAAATATATCATGGTTAGTTATTATTGTTTGGCTTAGATTATGGTTAGTATATGTTTTGGTATGGTTATTAGATACAATATATATATATATATATATATATTATACACTTTTAGGTCCAAAAACAGACCCTATAGAGGTTGATTTTGGTTTTCTCAAATGCAAAACTTTCAAATCTTGTTGTTTAGAGCAAATCTCTATGACCAAAGATTCTCGTAGTTCTAGCTCTAAGACAGAGCTTTGGGCCATCTTAAAAAAACTGCCTAAAAACTATGAATAAATAAGGGCAGCCACTGTTTTGACTTAAACGAGCCATATCGAGGCTAAATTACAATTTTCATGAAAACACAAAAGTTTTAGATTTTGACGAGATGAAGAGTTTTTGTGAAGAAATTGTTTTGAAATTCTACCTCTAAAATACTGCTAGGGGCAGAATTAGAAAACTGCCAGTTTTGTTTAGTAAAGTAATGCAATTTTTGTTTTTGACTAACATGACCGTTAAAAAATCCAAATCACAATTTTTATAAAATATGAAAGTGTTAGATTTTGACAAGATGAATACATTTTCTTTTAAGAATCTGCCTCTAAACCGGACTTTAAAATAGATTTATAAGTCTTAAAGTTTTTTTATTAAAAAAGTCAATTTGGTAAAGTTTAATAAAAGCATCAGAAACATATATGTTAAAGGCAAAAATATAATTTTGAAAAATGAGACCTCACCTGTGAAGTAAATCATCGTACCTACAGGCCAACCAATTGAGAGATAATCGATAGATTCCTTTTCGAGAAGCCTCATTCCATGGGGCCCAAGCCATCAATGAGATACCATCCTGGAAGAGCTAGAATTTCAACCTTGTATCAGGAGATGGCATAGCCTTAAAGTTAAGGGTGAGGTTCAAATGAAGAAAGGCTTACGGTGGAAACCTAAGTACCTAAAGATGAGAAAGGGCGTAATAAGCGACGAAATACTTTGGAGAGTTGAATAAGAGGTAGAACTAATAAAGATTTCTTTTTCAACTCATCCCTGGAGTTGAATACCCCATTCAAAATTTGTTTTTGATCCAATATATAGGAACACGAAAGTTCCAGATCTCATCAAAATGAGAAACTTTAGTGAAAAAATTTTTAAAGAAAACTATCTCTAACATGCAATTATACAGTGACTTTTAAAACTAACAAAAAAGTACCTTTCGACGTAAGTTTTGAACGAAACACCAATTTAGTGGCAGAATTATAATTTATGAATAACATAGGAATTTTAGCGCTCAAAAAACTATATGAGTCTATAACTAAAATTCGGGCTCTATTTTAGAACATGATTAACACAAAACTTTTCACATATGAATATGGGTTTCCAAATAAACTTTAACAGTTTTAAATGAATTTTTAAACAGGATTAGCAAAAGCCCAATATGTTAAGCCTACATAATCACAATGCAAAAAGTGGGCCCAACACCTATATTAGTTCAAAAGCCACATCTTGGATCTAATTTCCAATGACAGTGTGCTTAGTATATCATCGAACGCCTCAAGACTTGATGGGCCATATTGGGCTTATGCAAATGAATAAATATCTAGATATAGGCCTTGCTACAATTTTGAGCCCAAAAAGTGTAATAAAAAGATTTTACTTAGACTTAGTAAATGGATAAGATAATTAATTATTAAATCGGTTAATTAATTATCAACCCTAGCATGGATAATTAAAGACAACTAATGAAAACTAGGTTATGAGAATTAGATAAATTAATCATCGCAAAAAATATGATGATTTTATGATCTTTTGATAAAGAAAAATATGTTATAAGAAATTATTTAATTTCTTTTGGATTATGCTAAATGAAATAGCACAACATAAGCTAACCATACACTCTCAATTGGTGTTTTTCTACAAAATTTAATGATGGATAGGAAACTTTGGCTAGTTAACGAATCCTGTTGCTTGAAAGTAAGTAGAAATCTCACTTATAATATGAATAGTTTCCAAATAACATGTTTTCATATGATTTCTGAAAATTACGAAATGCATGATCAGTGTGTATGCCATATCATGTCATGATATGCCGTGCCATAGCGTACGATATTATGCTATATCATATATGTCACTATATGATATGCTAAATTCAATTATGCTACATTTATGCCATGTAATGTTATAATTATATCATATGTAGTATGTGATGTATGCAGTATTAAATTATATTGTTACTTGCTTTCAATTAGGCACGTTTATCACTGCAAAAGTCGTCATAAAAAATTACCAAGTAAAATTTGCAAACACTGATATTGTCCATTGCATTATCTCCATCAACTTTTCCATGTATCTTTTCCCTCTCTTTTTCTTTTGCGGCAACTGACAATTTGGTTTATTTTGATAAAACTTCTTAGGCTAAAAACTATGACACGATAATGTAAGCTAAGTGGCATCTATCAAGATAATTGTTCCTGCTAAACAGATTATAATCCTAGGAACCATATCCATTTCAAAAATGAAATGCGGTCAAGATACATATGCGGATAAAAAAGTTCATAAAATGACATTATTTTTATATTGTGCCTTTTTAAGTGAAATATATCTTTATTTTTACTTTGCTTTTAAAGGCCATTTGAAAATATAGTTCAAACATTCCTCAAAAAATGTAGTTCAAACTAATATTTAAATCAAAGTTGTTATGTGAAACACCCGTTATTTTAACGGGTATGATTTTATAAAAATCATATGAATTAAATGTCATTTTAGTATTTTTACCAAGTCTCCATAGAAAACATTCAAAATTTACCTATCACCCACTTCTACCAACCTTGTCCCCCTACATTAATGCTCAATTAAGTAGCCTCTTTCTCATTTGGCTAAAGGTCTTCGAAGGAGATATATAATTAATTCACCTCAATTACTAAGAGACATTGATATTTTTTCTCAACCACCTTTTTAATGCTTCCTTCATCTTCTTCCACAACTTGTCCCATTTGCCCCCTCAATTATGTATGCATTATTTACTAAAAGTCTCCAGGAGAGATATGATAATATTTTCTTTTAATGCTCATTTGTTTCTTCCTAAAACTTTTCCCATAAACCTACAATTATCTCCCGCTCCTCAATTATTTTGATTCCTTTTTATTCAACCATCACCACTTTCTTCTCTAGTTTCTCATTCTCTCCTTTCTCACTTCAAATTTCTAACTAAAGACACAAAGCTTAAATCTCTCTTTGCAGCCAAAGTAACTATAATTCACAGTCATGTTTGAAGTTGTTTTGGAGTCAATTCAAGCTTGATTTTTACCCAAACTTTAGTGTTTTTCAAAGGAGTTTTGAGGTAGGTTTTCTTTAATTCAAACTTAGTTTTTAGTATGTGTTTCTCCATCTTTAATGTATAATTTTCGTGTTCAAAGTTCATGCAAATTTCTAATTATGTTAACATGCATATTTGAGCATTTATGAACAAAAACTTGAGTCTTAAATTAAAACCGACAACCAACCTTTATTTTGGTTTAATGATGATTTTAGTATAAAACTCATGAGAATATGTTTATTATGATTATATAATGCATGTTGCATATTTTGAAATGATTTTGAGATTTTGATCAAGGATAATATGCTTTGAATTAAAGAAGAACTTGACATTCTATAAACTTTGTAATACCTCCATGGGTAGTGGCTCTTTCTTGAAATTCTGGGATTTGATGAAAATGAATTTTATAAATTGGTTTACATATTTAAAAAGTAGACATCTTAAGCTTTCCAACGAGCTATCATGAGCCTAAATCAGAGTTGTATTTTATTTTCTATGAATTTTTTCATTCTCGAATTGGAAACTAGTAAACCTACCAGTGGCAGTATATCACCCGTCTACCTTAAGTAAACCACCTGTTAACCTATATGCTAATTGTAGATAGTGAAACCAACTTTGCTCACCTTCTAATCTCTTAATGCCTTGCAACCTTTCTGGCACTATCCTAAGTGATTTATGAATCTTATTATAGACTAAAATATGTAGATTTACACATAATTCATTTATGGATGTGGTTATATGTTGTGCTTTAGTTTTAATTGTCTTTATGCATGACTTAGGATCAAGGGTGTGTGGAGCTAACGTTAATTAATTCCGAGATTAAAAGATTGTTGAGAAGCTTGAAAAGTATGGATTCTATTACTCATTTTTGGTAAGGTTTCTATGGAATTAAAATTGATTGTTTTACCTCAAGATATATGTATCTATGTTGAACTACTATTATATGAGAATTACATATGAAACTATGTCATGAACTCGCCCTGCATTGATTAGCGAGGAACATAATGAATTAACATATGTTGTTATAAGTTGGGAAGCATGGTTAGGAAAATTGACTCTTTAAATAATGATTAAACATTGAGAAATTGTGAGACATGAAAAGGACGGCGGTTACGTCCTTGGGCACGAATACCCTTAAAAGGTAAAATAGGGGAGGAGATGACGCTCTCTTGGGTCGAAAGTCCCAGAACACATTGTACATGAATCGACTTAGTGAGGACTTGGGGCTTGATGTCCCCTCACCGGAATACCCTCAGAATGTTTGGAGGGTAACCAAGCACGCCCATTTGGGTTTTGATAAGTTGAGTGATACTTTATGTAATGTGGATACATAGGAATAATGATGAATATTAATATTGTATATATATATATGTATGAAACTTGGTAATAATTAACTATAGTATCCACGGAATATGATCATAATAAATCACATAATTTGGATAATGATGAAAACTAACTAACCATGTAGATTTAATGTGGTAAAGAATAAAACCTTAAGGTGAGTAATGGTTTTCCGTACTGAGCATGTTGTCGTTCATTTCTTTATATTTTCCTCTTTTCAGGACTCACTAAGTGTGAGATGGTTATAAGAAAAACAGTTGAGGAAGCTATGTAGTTATATTACGCTGGAATTGCCTCGAATGCAAAGAATGATCTGCATTATAATGTAAGCATCAATTGTTACTTTCTGTGACTGTATTAAGATTTGTTGAGGGTTGAAATGATGATGATGACAGTTGTATATTATTAAAATTTAAAGTGCTATATTAAACTGTAGTTTATTTATTTGTTTATGTTTTATTTTTATTTTGAGAGTTTCTATTTAAGTCCCGGGCAAATTACTTTGATGTTTTATCTTTATTTTTTGATTTTCATTTTATTTGTTTAAAAGCTGTTAACCCTCATATATGGGCGTTACATTATGAAATCAAAATTTTGTGAAAAAAAAAAAGAAAATTAGTTTGTACCACAACTTTGTGGTTTAATTTACATTCCCAAATAGCCATTTAATTTACCTATATTTCAACTATTTTTTTTTTTTTGTCAATACCCTCCTTGTAGTCCAGAAAAGGGGAAGAAGATGGATTTTCTCACCTAACCCCAAGAGATATCACTGCATTAAAATTTTCTTGAGGAAGGATTTTTTTCCTCTAAAACTTTTATAAATTAAGTTTGGCTATGTCGTCAAATGGAAATAATATCATTTTACTAGAAAGAGCAACACTATTTTCTAATAAAAGATGATTTCCATAAAATACAAGGCGCGTGGATCTTACGCATAAAATTTTACAAAGAAAACATACTTTGTATTAGTTGTGGTTATCGGTTATTGTAATGATATAAGTAAATTACCATTCATCTTTTCTTTTTCTTTTTTTTTTCAAGTTTTAAAAATACTAGACTTAAGAAGTGTCTCATTGAGCAATGCATATTCAGCACAAGAAAAAAAAATAGATTTACTACTTGAATTGATACACAAAAAATTACTTTATGATAAACAAATTCTCCCTAAATTATTGGCCAACTAAAATCGTGTTCAATATAACACTAGATGTGTTGATGGAATAATGCTATAAGATCACTAGTAGAACGAAAAAATAATTAGAGGACTATTAGTGATATTTTGTGTTTGACTCAGTGTTATGGATCAAAATTTTTTATTCAAATATTGTAGCATATAAGACATTTACGTTATAGCTGTCTTTTATTTTGTACTGTATCATGTTTTATATTATTATATGTTTGACAACATAAAGGCCAGCGCGTTTTCAAGCAATCTTATATTCTGATCCGATATTTAGTTGGTTTGGAATTCAAAACAATGATCCATGCTATCCATCTCAGCGATAGTGGGAAAAGGGAGAATGAATTAACATTTTTAAGTCCTATATGACCAATGGCTAATACAAACAATCCATCATTATTACAAAATCCTCCGTTTTGGGCATGTGGTTTTCTGCCATGGTTAATGACCGGTCAACCAAAAACCAAATGTGGGCAAAATGTCCAAATTCAATTGAAGAGATCAGGACGGAGAACGACTTTATAGCAGGAAAAAAATATAAATAAAAAATGTTTTACTACAAAGTAATAAAAATAAATATGAACCCAAAATTAGCAGAATCCGTTGAGATATGTGAGAGAACTTTTCCTTTATTATAGAAGTTTAAATCCTTTTTCCTTTTAATTTTATGGACTTGGATTTTGCAACAGTTATATACATATCATCGATAATATCACCGCCACCACCACCAGCAGATAGGCACAAAAAGCCCCACCATGACGACATTCAAATGATCCCAAAATCAAACATGTGCCCACAAGACCCTACCCTCTAACAATTTTCTTTTTTTCTTTTTTTTTACAATATAATTCCACATTCACTCTCTACTCCTTCTGCTTTTGTTGCTCTCTTTTAAGAAAAAATTGCTTGTAACCTACTTGTTTTAGCTTCTTCCATTTCTCTGATCTCTCCATAAGTACTCTCTTTTGCTCGCGAGAGTGCAAGAAAATTTCCCCCTGAAAGAAAGCAATGGATCCAAAGCAAAGAGTCTGCAAGATCTGCAACAAGAGCTACGCCAATGGCAAGGCCTTGGGCGGTCACATGAGATCTCATCTTGCCAAGCACCCGCTCCCTCTCCCTCCCAAGCCAAACCCGAACCCGAACAAGCCCAGAAGTTCTGTTTTTACTACCAAAACTTCGAAAGAGCTTTCTGTTTTCCAGGAGTTTTCTGTTGTGGAGGATATGATGATTGAGAGTGAGGGCGAGGGAGAGTCACGGCAAAGGCACGTGCTGACGACTAGACGGAGATCGAAGCGTCGTCGTAGATCGTCGGAGACTTTCACCGCGGAAGACGCCGCTCTGTTTCTGGTAAAGCTATCCAAGGACAGGTGGGACACCAAGGGAGAAGTTGTTGGCGGCGGTAATAAGGAGCTTGCGAATAAGTTCAAGTGCGAGACGTGCAATAAGGTGTTTGGCTCGTACCAGGCCCTCGGCGGACACAAGGCGAGCCACAAGAAGATGATGAGGGCCGAAATCTCCGACGACGAGGACGAGTCTAGTGACGAAGAAGAAGGCAATAACGAGGGAGCAATTCATAACTATGTCGATCATCGTCATCATCCGATGAAGGCATTTCCATGTCCCTTTTGTTTCAAGGTGTTTGGGTCTGGTCAGGCTCTTGGTGGGCACAAGAAGGTTCATTATTCGAACATTTTGCCGGTTAGAGCAAGGATTTCTTCTGGAAAATTCGAGAACAGATTGATTATAGATCTTAATCTTCCGGCAGTGGCAGATGAAGAAGTGGCATAGAAGTATTTTGAGCCGTTTCCGGTCAGTTTTCATATTGTTTTTGTTATTATTATTATTTTTAATTGGCAATAGAGATGAAACTGGATTTTTGTTGTTTTATGGCAGTGAAATGTTTAGTCAGTTTTTGCTCAGTAGATACAGATTAAGTACCAAGTAGTACTCCTATATTTTTCTTTAAAATCCTTGTTCCTCACATTTCCAATGCGGTGAATATAGATTAAAAAGAAAAGAAAAAGAAAAAAAATCGGTGCATGCATTTGGGTTTTGTTTTTATTGAGGTGTTTGGTATGGTAGTTAGAATCATTGTTTAAAACTGTAAACACACTGTAGCATGCGATAACTTTATATTGTAGCAATTTTTTTTCCTTTACTGTAGCATGTGAGAGCTTTATACCATTTTTAACTAAAAAATTAGTTAAAACTAACTAATGTCAAACAGGCAAAATTTTGTTTTCTGATTTGGATTTAACTAAATAATTAGTTAAAATCAACTAATGCCAAACAGGTCAAATTTTGTTTTCTGTTTTGGGTTTTGGTGAAGGAAAAAAATGTTGCTGCTGCTGATACCTTAGCTATTTTACTCATACATGGCACACCACCTCCTTAATTAATAGTTTTGTACAATTTGGGGGAAGAAGTCGGGCTTACACGCCTTCTTTTCTTATCTTTCGCGTGTAAGTCGACCACGTCATGCAACCGATTACATAATGCCATTTCGAATTGATAATGACTGGAGATTGTAGAATCAACATGGAAAATTTTCTCAATCTACAACGGCTTACTACCTTTATTATTATTTTTTTTTTTTTGAGGGTGAGGAGGTCATGCCCTAGCATTATAATCGATGGTCTTTGTTCTTATGAATATAATTGTTTTGGGTTTTTTTTTATTTTTGGCCTAAGAAATTAGAATAACTTATGACATTTTAAATAGCACAACTTTGGCTCCTTGAAGTATCAATCCATGACATCAACGGTATGTTTGTCTCTTAGATGTTAAATTCTTGATGATTCATGCATGAGAGAGGTACATATTATGTGCAAGGATTGTCAGAAATTTAATATTTAAGAGACATAATAACTATTGATGTCATAAATTGAAATTTCAAAGGTAAAAAATGTTTCATTTAAAGTGTCATGGACTTAAATAGAACGATTTTAATTTTTCAAGGACAAAGAATGAAAATAGCCCCTTTTTTGTGAGGTTTTTCACCCTCCTAAATGTAATTAAGATTTTTATAAGAAAATGTATATGCAAGTATATAATGCCACTTCGATCTCTCTAAGAGGTTTCTAGAATGAGTAGTGTCAGTGGCCCGCAATTTAGAAAAGCAAGTTTGTGATGCTCTACCAAAATATACGAACCCAATTCTAATTGTCTCTTAGAAATGTCCCAGTAACCTAAAATCTATAGGGTGATTAGCACGGTGATGAGCACTATTGATTATAACTATAAATATCGTAATATACTATAATAATTTTTTTGCTTTTACTATAACATGTGAGAACTTTATACTGTTTTTAACTGAAAAGTTGGTTACAACCAACTAATGCCAAATAAATTAAACGAGTTTAAGCAAGGTTTTTCTATTTCAATTAGACTAGAAGAAAACAAAATGGTGGTTCTGATCAAATTAAAGGGAAAAATGTATTTCCTTAGTATAGTCTCCTTAACTCAATATAAACGTTAGTTAACCTTAGAGGACTCAAGTTTCAAAAAATAAATTTAAAAAACTTGCGGAACTCTTCATTTTATGGGAATGACTTGGAACTCTTTAGCACGTGCATCTTCCCACGGTTCCCTTGAGAGTCCGGCCATCTGCCGTGAAATTTTATTTCCTTGTTACTTAATTAACAAATACAAGATATACATAAAAAAAAAGAAGAATGAGCAAAATAGCATATTTAGGCTAAACCTTACTAAATAATCTTATATAGTTTTAAAATATGTAATATATAGCGTATAATGAGAAACTGAGTAATCTCATGAGAAATTGATAATAAAAAACTCAAAATACTCCCATCTCTTTATCTTATATATCTCTTATCATCCTCTCTCCCCTGTACACCCATCGGCTGTACAAATACAATATTTACAAGAAAATACCGTATTTACCATGTAAATACAAAAACTCACTAACAACTTCGGGGACTAGCGACAACCGATAAATACTATATTTACCTTGTAAATACAAAAATTCACTAGAGATTTCGCCGGACCGCTAGTGGCCGAATAAATACAATTTTTATGAAGAAATACTGTATTGACTTTATTGGATAGTCGGCGGCCGAGAAATACAATATTTACTGGGAAATACTTTATTCACCGTGTTATACAAAAATTCGCCGCTGACTTTATCGAACTGCCAGTGGTCGAGAAATATAATATCTATCGAGAAATACCGTATTTACCTATAATACAAAAATTCAACAACGACTTCGTTAGACCGTCAGCAGCCGAAAAATATAATATTTGCTGAGAAAATACTGTGTTTATTAGCGTAATATAAAAATTTACTAGCGACTTCAACAAACCACCCGCGACTGAAAAATACAATATTTTCAAGGAAATACTGTATTACAATATAAATTCAATATTTCACTGACGACTTCATCGGACTATTGACGGCCAGAAAATATAGTGCTAATATTATAATACCATATTACCATGTAAATGCAAAAATTTTCTCATTCTCTCTCTAAATTCTTTCTCAAAAATCACACATACAAAACCAAAGAAATGTTTCTCAACTAATAGTGAGATCTTTTTCTTTCTAGTATATCTATATTTATAACTATATATGTCTGTATCATTTTTCTTTCGCTAATTATATATCTATGTGTCTGTATTGTATCTATATATTTATAGTTTATATAGAAGTGATCAAACGTGACTTAGGGTCAGTAATTTCGGACACGGCACGATAACACGATACGAAAACGAAACAAGATAAACTGATTTGGACCGCACGTTTATTAATTGTGTCATAAATAGGTTGGCACGAATAACACGAGAATAAACGGGCTGGATATTCTCATGTTATTCGTGCTAACACGCTAAACACGCCTTAACACGTTTAATTAAACGGACCATAAACGTGTTAACACGGCACGATACGACCCATCCATTTATAACACATTTAAACTTAAAAATAAAAATATTGGGAATATTTTAGTAGTTTAGTATTAATTAGATATTATGTTTTTGTTAATTTTCTTTATTGATTTTTTTTAGTTAATTGGGTCATAAACGTGTCATATGCATGTTGTAATTGTGTCAACCAGTCACAGCATGTTTAATAATTGTGTTAATCATGTCGTGCCGTGTTACGCATGCCATAAACGTGTCGTGTTTGTGTTTACATTTCTGGCACGTTCATTAATCGTGTTGTGTTCATGTTCAGGCTAAACGTGTCGTGTTATAAATATGCCGATATGAACACGACACGAACATGATTATTGCCACCTCTAAGATGACTCACTGACGAGATCAGACTCCTCTTGCACCATGAAATTGCCTACTGTGTTGTCAATCGAGTGCCTAAAAGGGATCTTGAAGGCCACTGGGCGGATTGACGACATGCTCCAAACCAGTGACATGGTGGAGGAGCTCTAGATTAGGACCTCAATCATTGTCAAATTGCCGCTCAAGTCACACGTTCCAAACCAACGACATGGTGGAGGAGCTTCCGATGGAGATCTCGATCATCATCAAATCCCCATTCAAGAATGGTTGGAGTGGCAGCCAAAAGATCCTCCATGGTTCGACAGGGTATGGGCAATTTCCATCTCACACTCAACGCGCGTCTTAGAGGGTGACTCTGTCTTCAGTGTGGAGCTCTAGGCATGGTGGCATCGGCAAGCAACTCCGACTAGAAAACTAGATCAGAGGAGACAAAGGGAGATATGTCACCGATGAAGCTTCATCGGTCATAGAGGAGGAGAGAGAAAGAAACAAGCACAGAAGAGAGAAAAAAACGAGAGAGGGAAAAAAAAGGAAAAAAAAATCTAATTTATTTTAAGGCATTTTGGGGCTTTAATTAGTGTAAGATACTGTTTTTTTTTTAACCTGCTATTTTCTTCACCTTTTAAAATCATATGACATTATTTATTTATGTACTAGTAAAAAAATGCCATTTTGTGCAGTTTCTTTTAAAAAACACATATATATGGTTCATGGACTCATGGTAGGTGCATGTTTTTAGTTCTTATCCCTACATGCATGCATCGGAACAGGTCAGCTTTCATATTATATATTTGCAACACCAAACCTTTTTCCCACCCGCTAAAAAGAAGGATTACGGCTGTAGATTTAAGAGCCACCATATTTCATAATATTAAATTACATTTATTTCATAAATGCTCTCCAAATTTTAAACTTCATAAACTTTGTGTGACATTGCCTTCTGACTTATTTTTAAAATATGCTTTGTTTCACCTCTGATCAGCTACCTAAAAGTGTTCCAAGTCGCTTACGTCTAGATCTATATATTATAATAATAAAATGATGATGTAGTGTGATATTAAAGGGCAAAGTGCTAAAAAAATAGAATCAAAAACTTTTCTTGGGAAAAAAAACTAATTTTTTTCCCTTAAAAGAAAACATTGGGTTAATTGGGCTTCCCACTGATGACCGATTTGTTCATAGGCTTGAACATAAAATTGCAATAAAAATTTGAATTTTTATGAGAAAAATACTATAGCAAAAATATTTGAACTATGGTTCACGTGCAAAACAAACGGGTGCTAAATCACATGTGTTTATCTTATTGAAATAAGTCTCATGAACTTGAAACGACGAAACGACGAGGGCTTTGGATATCTCTTGTCGGGGAGCAGGGCGGCAGCTGGACGTGTTAGGAGAAGCTAGAGGGACATAGTCGAGGCGGGCGAAAAGGGGGATTGGGTTTGGGGCCGCTACATCGCTAGGTTGTGAGGGGCGGTATTGCATCAACCCTGAGTCATGTTACAAGGGTTGAGGTCACATGTGTCATACGTGTGAAGATGGGTGGCGACATGTCGATGACTTTGATATAATCAAGGATATGTTGCCATAGAAGTTTTAGGCGTGGGTCGTAGCGTGTGTTGGATTGATGGGGCATAGTATTCCAAAATGTTGTTGTTTATTATTTTTATTTGTTAAGCATTTGTACAATTTAAATAGGTTTATCTCTAGCATCTAATGCCATGTTATTATCTTATTAATGTAATAGACGAAATTAGTAAGGCGTTTTTTTTTAAATAGTTTTATACGTAGTTCAAGATGAAATGAACTTCTTAAAAAATTAAGGGACAAATTGACATACGAATTATAGTTTATGGGACATTTATGAAAATTAATCATACAACTATAAAAGTAGTATCAGTTGAAATATAAAGGGATCAATAGACTCTATAGCCTGCATATGTTGATTTTATAAAAAACAATTAGTCCATTTGGAAATGCAACCAAATTTATTATAGAATTTTTTCTTACAAAATTTAAATAAAAAATTAACTACAACCATAAACTATAGTTCAAACCATGTTTCCAAACACGCTATATATATAATACATTTTGGACGTGCTTAATGATGTACATTCGTCTTTTATATTTAAATCTTATGTCTTTAGGGTCAACTAGTGATTTTCACACTTTGTAACTTGTATGTAATCCTATAACCAAATACAAACTAGGAGTTAATGTATTTAAAAATTTGTAAACATTGTATTTTGAGCAAGGGTAAATTTGGCAATTAATGTAGGTTGCTCAAAAAATTGAAAAATAGAAAATCAAATGTAAAATTGATTAAAAAAGGGAAAAGCAACCACCCATAAAGTGAGCTATTCGCTTATTGGAAGGGTTGTTCTGTTGATTGGAAAGCAACCTGACTGACTATTTTTTTTTTTTTCTCATATATTAAACTCTATATTATGTTTAAACTTTGACATTTTAGACTTTATTGTTAGATTAAGAATTTTTCAGCTAATTTCTTTAGTTTTTATTGTTTATCAAGTATATTATTGTTGTTGGGTTTTTTAGGTCATCTAATACATTATATTTGTAACAATAATAAAAAAAACCAAGTGGAACTGATTAGATTACTGGTTAGTTATTATCTGTAATCTAGTTGGTTAATGTTGTCTAACTGACAGTCACAATCGATCATCATCGGTCGAAATCAACCGACTAAAAATAACAAAAACCAACCGATGAACACCCTTAAATTAATGTTTGATTACATCATTTATCTATAGACAACTCCTAGGTCAATTAAGGAAAAAATGTTGGAACCTCATGGGTAAGGATAAGGTAATGGGATTGATAGATAAATTCATAGACCTAGGTGGGATAGGAGAATTGACAAAGGGAATAGAGATGATGATAGAGACAAAAAGTACACAAATTGGTTAATTTAATGGTCAAAATCTGTCATTGGCCACAAAAAAAAGGAACTGGACACAAGTCTAAAATTTTGAGTCCCGGTTTTCTATCCAATCAATAACAAAGAAAATAATGATTTTTTATTTTTTGCATTAATCTGCTTAAGAATTTAAATTGTTAGTCAAATGTTGGATTTTTTTTTGTTGATAGTTAGATCTTTCCGCCACACATACAGATGTGAGCACGAGATTGTCCCCAGCGAAATTTGATAAGAATAAATTTAAAATTCTGAACTTTATAAAATATTAAAATCCCAAATTAAATCAAAAGCTAAGGTTTTCCCCAATCAATTCGTGAGAGCCTTGAAGGCAAACTGAGAGATTCCTTGGTTGGCGTTGGCGACATGTACATATTAGATATTTTATCATATTAACTCGTCAATGTACACAACGTGCTATCAATTACTCGTACCAAGTTTTTTTTTTCTCCTCAAACTTCCTAGTGTCTACCACTTTCATGTAACATAAACATATAAAACAAAACTATATTGTAAGTTCTAGCGTCATAATACGTTTCAAAGTATAACTTCACTAACAATATTAGAGCATCATGGAAGCCTCTTATTCCCGCCGGCACCAACCTCTGACTCCGACTCCTTCGCCGCACCTTCTTCGAAGTCGAAGCGGAGGTTCTGCGGTGATGCCACGGGCCACCAGTCCAGGAATGCTGAGTTCCACTAGCCAAAGATACACCAACTGCAACCGCTCTAAGTCCACAACAAAAACAAGACCTAATAATCATCCCAAAGCGAGTTCCAAAGAAGATGACGACAAAGCAAACACTTCGTTTTTACGAATCAGTCCCATCATTAATTCAACCGCTCAAAAGATCAGGCCACAAAAAGAATTAGGCTTTGCCAAGTTCTTGCAACGTGGTGGCCTGCGCGGTTTCGGTGCGGCAAAGGGCGCCACGGCTAAACCGGTCTCCAGCTTGCCTTCGGCGTGGGCGCTGTCACCCGGGCGATCGCTGCAGCTGGGGGCTAATTCGGCGGCGGCGACAATGCCGGATAATTCTCGGGTTAAGGCCAAGTCTAACACTGGTGGTGGTGTGAATGGAGTTTGGAAGTATTTTAGACAGAAGAAGGTGTCGCCGGTGCAAGAAGAGGAGTATCATCGGTTCCGAATTTTGCACAACGTGCTGCTGCAGTGGAGATTTGCCAATGCTAGAGCTGAGGCTGCCATTCTTGCTACCAAGAGCATTTCACAGGTCAGTTAGTTCTTCTTTATAATAAGTTCATGCGAAAATGCTAAAATATATATGGTCACTATTGATTTTCTAATTTGTTTAGACAAAAAATATGTTGGTCTTTACAAGCGGAGCTAGAATTTCTTTTTGTTTTTCTTTTTTTGCCAGATATAGATTTTTTTTCTTTTTTTAATGAACAAAGTTTATGAATATATTTGTGTTCCTTAAATATGATACAATTTTATAGTTCAGTAATTGAATAAATGCATAATTATAATGTCTTAAAAATAAAGGCATATAATTAATTCTTTTAAAAAAATCGTGCTGCAAATAAAAGTTGAAAAACTTGAGAATGCCCCCAATCATTAGTGGCTCCCCATTTTATCTTTTATGATAATATAATATGTAGATACTTATGCTCACTGTTATTTTATTAAACAGTAGATTTACTCTTGTCAGTTGCAAAAAAAAAAAAAAAAATTATACTATATGCCACTTATAAGAAACAATATAAGAACAAAATTATCAAAAAAAAAAAAAAAGATTTGTGGCTTTTTTTAAAGATTTTTTTCTTTTATAGTACATTTTAATCCACAGTTTAAAAAGTGGATATTAATAAAGTTCCCTAATATATATGGAATCTGAAATCAGCCAATATATATATATATATATATATATATATATGTATGTATGTATGTATGTATGGAGCACGTGGTTGTGTTGCAAATAGTGATACATTCTATTCTCAATTTTATTCGTGCTAATGGTAAATAAAGATATGATTTTTTTCCAAAAAAAAAAAAAAACAATGATATGATATTTCAGATTTAATTAATTGAGTAGATTATAATTATAATTATAATTTTTCTTTAAAATAAATATATAAATTTGTTAAGCAAAAGTTAGGACTAAAAGCTAAAATTCTAATTGAGTGTTTGACACATTGATTTAAACCACTTGCTCTGAACCAATAACAAAATAAAGTTTTCACATGTGATATGGTGTAAAACTCTCATATATTATAATATTTGAACCAGTTTTTTCGGGTCAAACTAATTTGCCAAACACCTCATAAAATTTGAGTGAGGACACAATCACCACCATTTCCCAAAAGTTCCCTTCTTTGTAGCGCACGAGGTTATGTTTCAAATTTTAAGTGATACATATAGTATTCTTTTTTCTTCGTACTAATTAATTTTCCTTTTCTATTAAAAAAAATTCAGAGTAACTTGTTCTCCATGTGGCTTCGGATCTTTAAAATGAGAAATTCGATCGCAGAGAAGAGAATACAAGTGCAGAAGCTTAAATGGGAGATTAAGTTGTATGAGATTTTGAATCCTCAAATTTTGCTCCTCAATGAATGGGCAAAATTGGAGAGAAGAAATCAAGAATCAGTGGCAAAGTTAGTGACAAAATTGTTTGGACTTTCACTTAGGCTCCCTCTAGTACGTGGTGCCAAGGTACTGTTTTTGCATATCACCGACTATGATTGTCTAATAGTTCAAGTACAGCTGATATAGTTGAGGCACAATCAAAATATGGTTTTTGGGATGGAATTTGTAGCAGTTTATTTTTAAATTTTTGTTATAATTTTTCTTATCTTTTGTGAGTGCAGACAATTATCTTTTCCTTTATCTATTCGAATCCAATTAATAATAATAATAATAATAATAATAATATTGTTATTGTTATTATTATTATTATTATTATGGGCTAAGAAGCACTCGCCAATTGGTTTTTGCAGGCAGATTCGATGTCTGTTTATGAAGCCATGAGTGAGGCTGTCGATGCAATGGAGGGTATAGAAGCAACTATTACTAGATTTTTCACTCAGGTTTGTTCTAAATATTGTAAGTTATAATATTATAGTTGAATTTTCCTTTCTCAAAGTACATAATTTTATCATTAAATTTGAAAATTTAGTTAGTAGATCTAACAATTAGGCAAAGTTTCCATTAGCACAAAAAAAAAAAAAAAAAAAGAGACTAGCCTAATTTCCAATGATCTACTCAGGTTGAGAGAATACTTTATATGGTTACGGAGCTCCTAATCACAAAGAAGCAACATAAGGAGAATTTGGAGGAGCTGGAAGAGGCCGTTCACTTCGTTTCAACACTAGTGGTGCGTTTTACTAGTTGCTTGTTTCCTCCAAACTTTTTGAATTTACCACAAGTAATAAAATTAGTATGCTTTCACTAGATCGCAAGCATTAGGAGCACATAATTGAGCGCAGACAAATGTGATTTAGCCATACCCAAATCAATGAAATGGCAAAATCTAAAAGCCAAGAGAGCCTCTGAATCGCTAGTTTAAATTGTCAATTTTAATCAAAAACATTGTAACAATTTAAATTTTGTAAAAAAAACACAATAATAAAATCTATTTGAATTAAAATTTTTTAGGTTTGAACAGGTGGACCAAACATGCTATAAATTAGAAATTCATAGCAACATGACACCTATCCTCGTATCAAGCCATCTATTTTTCTTGGTGATTTTGTTGGGAGGCCCACTTCACCTCTTATGGGTCTTGGCCCTTTTCAGGACTCTTTTGAGATATTTTTCTAATGTCCAAATCAAGTATAAATCCGAATTGCACAAACGATCTCTTGATCATGAGCATAAAACCTTCCTTTATTATTTTTTTTTTTTGGTTTTCCCTATAATTGCATAACGGAACTAGAATAAAAGAAATATCTCCTTGTTTGGGAATAAAAGAACGCCCTTCAAGTGCCTATAAATTTAACTATAGCATGAGTATTATTTGCAAAGAATATATAGTAATGTTGGTAAATTAAAAGAAAAATCTTCAAGAACTGATCTATTGAAGTTATTTTTTATCAACAGGCAAAAGAGACAAGCATAAGAGCGCACTGGATCCAAGTTGCAAAGGGGTCTGTGACAGGCCAAAATGATTGACAGTTTTTGACCTCTCTCTTTTTCTCTGCTACATGTGGATTGTTATTTCTCAACTTATATACCCAATGATTCTGGTGTTACTCTTATATACTACATGCAATTTTGTAGATCCCGATTTGGAACTCAAAAATTTGTATTATTTATAATAGGATATTAGAAGAGTGAAGTTTAAACTACAAACAGTGTAAAGTTTTTATATATATACAGTGTAAAGTAGAATATGTTACAATATATAAAGCTCTCACATGTTACAATGTGCGGTTTAAACTTTAGAGTTAAAACTTTTCTTTCAAACACTCTATCACTGCAAGAAACTGCTCTTTTAGCGAAGACAAAAGTTGTCGTTAAAAGCTCTAATTTTGTCGCTTAAAAGTTTTTATCGATGATAAGTGCCAAAAGTTCATCGCTGAAAAACTTTTTAGCGGTGATACAAAAAGACGTTGTTGCTAAATCTGGGGTCAAGCATCTAATAGGATGAGTCATCAATGACTTTTTAGTGACGACTTTTTTGAAAATGTCGTCACTAAAAGTTTTAGATTTTTGAAAATTTTTAAATTTGATGACTATTTAGCAAAAATATGTTTTGTAGTGTAATTACATGACATCACTAAAAATTGTGTGGGGTGGGTTTAATGGTTTTTTAATTAAAAAAATATATATTTTAGCGCAATTAAATAATTAATTTTGTTTTTATAATAATTAATTTTATTTTTGAAATTTATTTTTTAAAAAAATGTTTTTACTTTTTTAAAATTAATAGTAATTGAAATATTAAACAAAATATGACGTACACTTCAGAAAATAAAATAAAACAAACTACATAGTCTAATAACATGTAAAAAAATTAAAATAACACAAGTCCAATAATATACAAATCGTTTAATCACCTAAGTTTACATTTTGTTCTTTTTTCTCTTCCTTTTCTTTGTCAGCACGAGAGACTATAGACGCCAGGAGTGGATGTGTGTTGATGGTGATTTCGGGGTTCATTTGCCTCAGTTAAAAAACTAGCTCGATGTTGCTGGTATACATCTGTGTGAGCCAGTTTTACACCTTTGGAGGCAATTAGGTGTGCCCGAACTATGAACCAGAGAATGTGAAACTGAAACTTAACTCCCTTCGACTCAGTTAGAGGTCCCACTTCGGTTCAGAGTCCCCTACGAGTCCTCAACACATATGCAAGTATGCCGACCTTGTTAATTGCAGAGGCTGAAGAGGAGGCTGTGGTCTACGTCGTCTGTGTTTGTCTCTCTTGAACCATTGGCCCTATAATTAAAAGTAAGGAAAATTTATTAATTAACAAATAAAATAGTTATAAGATAAGATTTTATTTAAAGAGACGACTATAGTTTACTTAAATGTGTGGCCTCTGCGGCCTCATTCACCCAGTCCTTATCCTAACAAAAATATTGAGTACACCAGTTGTCAATCAAGGATTGTAGCTGGCCTATATCGGGGTTCATCTGTAATGTTGAATTAATATTAGAGTTCAATTATTGATATTGAGTTTATAAAAATGAGAATCCAATAAAAATGCATAAAGTATCTTACATTTCTGTAGCGATGATGCATAAAAGATGATTGCCTATGATAACTTGACCATTTTATTTTTGTATGATTTGCCACATTCGTTTGTAATAGAGCCTATGAAAAAAAGAGTTACACTTTGACAATGTATTTTACTCTGATACATAATAAAGAAATATTGACAAGGAAACAAACCCTAAATGCAAGTGAGGTAAACCATTCACAACATTTATGCCAATTCTCCATACTCTTAATGGTTTTAAGCTTGACGTACGGCCCATGCTTCTTGCAGTGATTGTTTAGGTTGTTCTTCCAATCACGATAATACTTTTGCGCCTCTTGGTTGATGTAAGCCATCATCTCAGACGTAAGCTTAATGTCAAATCATTCCTACCTTTTTAAAAACAAATTACACTACACGTTCCACGAGAACATAGGAAAATTGAATTGATGAAAAAGTTATTACCGTCGTTGGGCTGGGATCTTGTTTCTATATATCCTTAAGCAGGATAGACCTTTAAGTGTTGTGGTGAGAAGTCACACAATCCCTTATGTGTACCCCAATAGCGCTATCAAACTATTCATCGAAGTCCCTAATAGCCTTCATTGTGCCCTCCATACGATCAAGCTATATGGAGCACTTTCCATGTAGCGTCACCCATTTGGCGATGTCTATCGCCTTGGACTTTTCCCGACCCCTAGGGCTCATGGAAGTTGGTATTGTATATTAAAGGTTTATGAGTTAAAAAAGAGTAATAAGATTGTGAAAAAACATGTAAATATTAATTAAGATTGTTAATTTTAATATTCTTAGTTGTTAACGTTAAAATTTAACCATTTTTAATTCTAAACAGAATTAACTAAATAACATATTACACATAAATTCATAATCACATATTCAAGTAAATATATTAACAAAACCATATATTACACATAACAAAAAATTGACAAATAATAAACCTATAACATAAAATCACATATTACACATAGCATTACATTACACACCTTACATAAAATCACATAATTACATAACTTATAACTTACATTACACAAATTATACATTCAACAAATATTATATTCAATTAACTATGTAATCATATCATATTCAATTAACCACATAGTCATATATTAAACAAAAATCATATTCAACTAACCACATAATCATATTATATACAATTAACCACATAATTATATATTACATAATCATATTTTGAACTAACAAGCTTATTTGTAAATAAATTAAAAAGCACGGTCACATTTAACCACCATAAAAAAGGGGTGATCAGAAACATGGACGCAACAGTTATGGACAACAACAGTGGTAGAAAAGACCACGACGGTAGCAACAGGGTTGGCAGAAATGGCAGAAAAAATATTGAGAAAGAGAAAGGGGGAACGGGAAGAAAAGGGAGAGAGAAAGAAAGAAGAGGCAGGGCTGGGCAAAGGAGGTGGCGGCAACTCTTTGGGGCTTGTTGAAGGCGATGGCCAGAGGAGGGGAATTCAGACTTAGAAAGAGAAGGGGATCGAAGGGGAGGGAAAAGGATGGTAAGAAAAAGGGGGTGGTGGGGGAAGCTTGGGGCGGTCGGAAAGGAGGCGACCAACAGCAAAAGGGCTAGTTGGAGGTGGTGTCGGAGGGAGGCAAAGAGAGAAAGAAAAGATCGGGTATAGAGAGAGGTAAGAAAGTGAGGAAGAAGATCAAAGGTTCTCGGTTATATGGTTAATGGTTTTTAGCGACAACATTTATAGTCACTAAAAACCCAAAAGTAATCTCTACAAATTGTTCAATGACATCGTTTGAAATTGTCCTAATAAAATAAGAGATATTGTAAGAAAATAGAAGATTTTATTGGTTCATTAGAAAATAATGTCACATGCTTTTAAAAAGGGAAGCAAATAGCATTTTTAAATCTATTAATATCTTAAAAGGATTGAAACTCAAAAATACACACATGTGATTTTTTTTTTCCTTTTTTTCCTGCTCTCTCCTCTCGTTTAATTCTCTCTCCTTCTTCTGATTCTCGATAGTTGCCACTGCCCTGTCCAAAGTCGGAGATTGCAGAAGGTTGTCGGTTGGGTGATGTATCTTCGACAGCAACAAGCTTCCACAGCGGCAGCATTGTGATATCTCTCCTCTCCTCTTCCTTTCTCTTTATTCTCCTGTCGTCAAATAACTCAAACCTCGCGAAGCAATCATTGTCTCCTCCTCCACGTCTACCTCTACTATCTCTTTTCGATCGCGAAGCCCTTATTGCCTTTGTCTCTGTTTATGCTTGCATTTTTGTCTGATTGACTTCATAACCAAATCTGCTATGTTGTTTAAGTCTGGTGCATCCAGATCTAAAAAGGCAACGATCGCGAGTGGATCATGTAACCTTGAGAGCAACATCGCCGCATCAACGTGGCGAGGCTTGATGATGGCCTTTGGCCTTATTCTTCAGCTTGTTGGTGTTGATATCCTCTTCGAATGCTGCCAGATCTGCAATAGAAGTCCGCCACCCATGGTCGCCATTTTCTCCCTTCGCCAAAGCAGCCACCGTTGACATTTTTCACCACCAGATTAGTTGTTGTTGTTTTCCTGTAACAGAGATGTGAAGAGTTTATTTTGAGTTACGTTGAAATATTATATTTCCAAGTAAATATAGTATTTCTTGGCCATCGACGACATCATCAGTGTCACTGACATCAGACAACATCTCTGGTAAATTTTTTTATTTCATGTAAATATAGTATTTGCACGACAATATAGTATTACTCTAATAATACTACATTTTCCGTCACCAACGACGAAATCACTGGTGAATTTTTGTATTTATATGATAATACGGTATTGCTAGAGTAATATAGTATTTCTTGGCCGCTGGTATTTTGGTCAGTGAATTTTTGTATTTATATAGTAATCATAGTATTTCTTGACCGCCAATGGTCCAGTGAGGTCACTTCTGAGTTTTTGAATTTACACAGTAAATACGGTATGTTCCTATAAATATTGTATTTTTTTAGCCGTCGATAGTCCACGGAGGTCGCCGATGAGTTTTTGTACTTTACATGATAAATACGGTATTTTTGGTAAATATTGTATTTCTTGGCCATTGGTAGTTCGGTAAGGTCCCGGTGAGTTTTTGTATTTTACACAGTAAATATTGTATTTTTGGGTTGTCAACAATCCGACAAGGTTGTAGGTGAACTTTTATTTACACAAAGAATACAGTATTTTCCAGCAATTGATGGTCCGTGCGATTTCACTGATGAGTTTTTGTATTTACACGGTAAATACGGTATTTTTTAGTAAATATTATATTTCTCAACCATCGACAGTCTGGCGAGGTTGTCGGTGAATTTTTGTATTTATATGGTAAATACGGTATTTTTTTGCTAAATATCGTATATTTCGGTTGCCAGCAATCCAGTGAAGTCACTGATGAATTTTTGAAATTACGTAGAAAATAGTGTATTTTCCGGCGGTCGGCACCGTGAGGAGGCTAAGAAATATAGATAATAAAGAAGTAGAGGTATTTTGAAGTTTTTGTTCTCAATTTGTCACAAGATATTACACAATTTTTCATAATGTACTATAAACTACATATTTTAAAATTTTATGACATTATTTATTAAGTTTTAACTTAAGCATGCTATTTTGCTCTTTTTCCTATAAAATAACCATATAGCGACGACAAAACTTTGTTGTTGCTAAAAATCCCAAAAAATTGTCACCCTCTCGTTTTTGCCGTGTAAAATTTAAATGAAAATTAAATTTGAACTTTTATGTCATCGCTAAAAGTCTTAGTGGACAATAGCTAGCAATAGCTATATCACTTTTTGGTGCGAACATTTGGTGCTTTGCGCTAGACTTTTAGTGACAACAAGTCTAATTTTGGTGCGACATGAATTCATGAGAATATTTCTTTCGACCTTTTAACGACGACATATAAAGGGACATACATTTTTAGCAGCGACTTAAAAGTCGATAACTAAAGTCGTTTTTTTTAAAACCTTTAACGACGACATTTTTCGTGGCTAAAAATCTTGTCGCTAAACTGACGTTTCTTGTAGTGTATAAATAGATATAAAAACATATTTATAAAAACTGTAAAAGTAAATCAAGTGCCGAATGTATCCTATATGATATTCTTTCACAAGTTAAATCAATTTTTGATTTGGTGACCAGTTGTACTCATGATCATATATTACTACTAATAACATCATGTAGTCCACAACAAAATGTACAAGTTCGTAATAATCCCATATATTCCTACAGTCTTTCTATAAGCTCAACCCGCTTAATGAGCACACTTTGTACGCATCAACACCCAAAAAGTTATAAACACATAACACAAAAGGAAAACAAAACAATATAAAACCTGATCAAGATTCCATTGAAAATAAGATAAGAAATCACTTCTCCTATACCAATCCCCCATAATTTGAAAAAAAACCCAAAAAACACAAAAAGCCCAAAAAGAAGAAAAAAGGGGCAGAAAACCCCTTAAAATTAGTACCATTCATTCATATTTAATTACAATCAGCGGCTGGTAATTTTTGCGGCAAAGGAATATCATCACCCCCAGTACTATCACCACCAATGCATACTACATGATGAGGCTCGGGCAACTTCCTCTTAGGCTTGGCCTCTTGCAGCATCAACACCACGTCCCTCATGGACGGCCTGTCCGCCGGGTTCCGGCTGGTGCATAGCAGCGCTATCCGCAGCGTCTGCATCATCTCCTCCCTCACCGGCGAGCACGCCGCCCCGGCGTTCTTGTCCAAAACCTCGTCTATTCCACCTTTGGTCTTGATCTTTGTCCTCACCCAATCCACAATGCTGTTCCCGTCGCCGAATTCGGCGTCCACCGATCTCTTCCCGCTCAAAATCTCCATCAAAACCACCCCATAGCTGTAAATATCACTCTTCTCGTCAACTTGTAAGGTATAAGCATACTCTGCACATCAAATCCAACACAAGCTTATTAGTTAACGTACATATCATAAAATGCATGAAAATTAATATAGCGTGGCATTAAAAACAAGGAATTACGTAATATGATTGTAGTAAATTTTTTAGCTTTAACGTGGGACAAAAATCTACGGTGGGGTCCAGGATGTTATTTAGTTATATGACAATGCTATATTATATATGTAGCAAAAACCAGCCTATGGTAAAATGGAAAAGGGAAATAATAAAAGTAAAAAAGCACAGCTGCCATTGCCATGCTCGTTAAGAGTGCCGCACCGCATTCATTGACAGCTAGTTTTCAGAGAGATTGAGAACACTAGAAAAAAAAAACAAAAAAACAAAACAAAAACAAAAAGTATTCCTCAAGAACAAAAAAAGACAGTAAAAAGGACATTTGGCACATTGCGCACCACGCTCCTATTTAGATAGAATCAATTAAAGCCTAATTTGGAAGTCCTAATCACATTCAAATTGACGTGGGAAATTAATAGCCTTCGGTCTTGTGTGGACTACATTGGAGAAAAATGTCATTATCAACTTTCTTTTTGTTAGAAAGATATTTGTTAACTACTAATGAACATATATCTGGCGAAATATACATTAACCCCACCATTACGAGACATGTTAATTAAAGCTAAAAGCTTTTTCTCCTTTTTTTTTAACTTTCTTTTTTTCAATATATTGTGTTTTATTACTATTGCACTCTAAAACGGAAAGTTTGTGTGATACAATTTTGACTAATGTGGCCACACCAAACAGTGGTACAAGCGAAAGTTGAGATACACTGAAGGATCTAGAAGAGACAAAACAAAACTCCTCTACATACTCTTTTCTGATTATAGAAAAAAGCAAAAACATTTACTTTGACATATATTAAGTTTTGGCAGTCAAAAATTACAAATTACTATTCTTAATCTTGAAGGATAATATTTTCTTACACATGAGAGCACGTTATCTAAGTTTCAGCTTCTGTCATTTCAAACAAACACACAGCTAACTTATAAACTCGATCAACATGCCAGCCATAACTAACGAACCCAAGTAACGCCAAACCAAACAATTAGGCAATAAGAATATTCATTGATCTAACCTACGCCTATCTTGAAAGTCAACCCAATTGACCCGTCCATTAATTCCCAGCGCATCATAGCAAAAACTAAAAAGTCATAGCCTAACCGAGCATAATTTAGTGATAAAACGATAAGATTTAAAATAGCTATGACACCTGGCGCAATGTAGCCGTAGGAACCGGCGATGACGGACATGGACTCGTCGCACTGGATCTTGGCCACCCCGAAATCCGCCACCCTGGCCTCCATCTCGGCGTCCAGCAAGATGTTGCTCGGTTTGAGATCGCGGTGGACAATGACGGGGTCACAGTCGTGGTGAAGATAGCAAATCCCCTGAGCCACTCCCAAGGCAATCTTGTACCTCGTAACCCAATCCGCCACCAAATTCTGTGCCTTGTTCTTGCCATGCAGCAGATCGTCCAAGTTCCCATTCGGCATGTACTCGTACAGCAGCATCGTGCACTCCCTGTTGCTGCAGCACCCCAACAATCTCACTATGTTCCTGTGCCTCACGCTCCCCAACACCTCCACCTCCGCCAGCACCCCTCTCCTCCGTCTGATGGTCTCCTTCTGCTTCCCCCACAGCTTCTTCACCGCTATGATCTCGCCACCTGGCATTTCCGCTCTGTACACGGTCCCCGTGGACCCCATCCCTAAGATCTTATTACTCATCGATAAACACTCCAGCACGTCATCGGCAGTGAAATTCAGTCTCTGGAACGCCGTCAGCTTCCACGGCCCCACCTCGCGGCGGTTTTGGTCGTCGAACCGCCGGCTGTAGCTCGCGTGGAAGCACCGCGTCCCGGCGACGAGCACGAATAGCCCGATCCCGAATGCCGCTGCCATTATCCACACCACGGCGCCCGCCGTCCTCTTCGGCTGCTGCCGCTTGACCTCCACGGCGCCGGCGCCAAGAGTGTCGGCGGCGCAGGGCTTCGCGAGGATCCCACCGCATAATCCTTCGTTGCCGGAGAACGACGACGGGTGGAGGTTCGGGAAGACCGCTCCGGTCGCCGGAATCGGACCGGTGAGCTTATTAAACGCGACGTTGAAGGTCTCCAGAGTGCTGCAGTTTCCGAAATCCGACGGAATCGTTCCGGTGAGAAGATTGTGGGAAAGATCGACGGCGGTGATCGACGGCAGAGTGGAAATCTCCCAGGGAATTATTCCCGTGAGTGAATTTCTACTTAGGTTGAGGGTAATCAGCTTCTCGCAGTGTCCGATATCCCAAGGAATGTTTCTGTCAAAGGAATTATCTTGCAATTCCATCTTGTACATGCTTTTACATCCAACGAAATCCGGAATTTTACCGCTGAGTTTGCAAGAACTTGCTGAAAAAATCTTCAAATTCGTGGCGTTCCAGATGTTGTCCGGCAAGGTCGCGTTGAACGGGTTTTGGGAAATGTTGAGGTACTCAATGGCCTGCGCATTGCCGAGATCCTCTGGTATCGGACCCGTGAAGTTGTTATCGCTAAGGTCGGCGTAGTTCAGGCTCGGCATGAGGCCGAAACCGGAAGGGATCGAGCCGTTGAGGTTGTTGTTTTGGATTCTGAAACGAGCTAAAGAAGTGCAGTTTGGTAACAAGCTCGGAATCGAGTCTACTAACCTGTTGGAGAAGAGAATGAGCTTGATGAGCTTGTTTCCATTGCAGAGGTTTGGCGGGATCGGACCCGTGAGCGAGTTCGTCGACAAGTCGACCTTCGTAAGCTTCCCGCTAATTCCAAGCTTCTGAGGGATTATCCCGGTTAAGTAATTGTTCCAGAGAGTCAATATTTCCAGATTTGGTAACTCACCGATCCCTTGCGGAATCTCTCCAGTCAGATTGTTGTCCATCAAGTACAACTGACTTAGCTCTCTCAACATTGACAGCTCTGCCGGGATGATTCCCGTTAGCCGATTATCCGATAAATCGATGACCTTGAGGGCTTTCATGTTTCCGAAGCTCTCCGGGATTTTGCCCGAAAGCCGATTCTTGAAGAGCAGCAGCGTCTCCAGCATGGTTAAGTTGCCAAGCTCGGGTGCGATAGGCCCGGAAAGATTGGCATTGGAGCCGTCTAAGTACTTGAGATTCCATAACATTCCGAATTCTTTAGGAAGCCCGCCAGAGAAGGCATTGTATCCGATTTCCAGTCTCTCCAGCTGCGATAACAAGCCTAATTGAGGTGGCAGTGATCCGTTCAGCGAATTTCCAGCTAAGTAAAAAATTCTCAACTTTTGAAAACTTCGGTAATCCGTTGGAATACTTCCACTAAAGTAGCTTCCTCCAAGGTTAAGCAGCTCAAGACAACGCAGCTCAACGAATTCGATCGGTAGCGGCCCGGTGAAGTTGTTGCTATAAGCGTTGAACACTCTCAAGAACTTAAGCCTCGAAACCCCCGGTGTGAAAGTGGAATTGAAGTAATTTCTACTAATGTCAAGAACTCTGAGCTCGGAAAGTTCAAAAATGGCAGCTTGGAATTGTCCGTCGAAGCCGTTGCCGCTCAAGTTGAGGTGCGTCAAGCTCGACAAGTACCGGATTTCGGGAGGGATTGTTCCGGTGAGATTGCGGCGAGAGAGGTCGAGGCTTGTGATTCTTGGTGTGGAAGAATGGCATTTGATTCCTGACCAGGAACACCAAACGGGGTAGTCTTGGTTGGAGAAGGCCGGGGCTGGGTTCCAGTCGGCGAAGGTGGAGAGAGGGTCTCTGAGGGATGATTTTAGAGAGAGAAGAGCAATTAGCTGAGCAGGAAGAGAAGCAGATGGCGATAATGTTGTTGCAGAGAGAACTAGTATGGATGTTTGAAGAAAGAAAGAGATGGTGAAGGTGATGAGAATTGGGAGAGGAAAAGGAGATTTCATGGTTATGGTTTTGGTGTGGTGGTAGCAGTGGAGGTGGAAGAGGGTGAGACAGAGGTGGTGTGAATAAGAGAGGTAAATTTAAGGGAAGGAAGGTTTTGATGAGGAGGTGGGAGAGAAATTATGCTTTTCCCGAGTGCTGGGTGCAGAGGGTGTTTCATCATGATTGTTTGCTTCGGTGGGTTTTCTTGGTGGGCATTTGGAAGGTAGAGAGAGAGAGAGAGAGTTTTAGAGAGAGAGAGGCTGCTTACTTCTAGCTAAAGAGAACTACAGAACTACTACTGATGTTTCTGCTCTCTCCTAACATCCGTTTGTGGGATACTGCAACAAGTAGTTAGAGATATAACTCTCTCTCATTGTTTTTATTTCTCTTTATCCTTTTGTTGTTTTTTTTTGGTAATCTTTCTTTCACAAAGAGAGCTCAGTATTATTATTATTATTTTTTTTGGGGTGAATTCTACTTTCGTCTCATATTCAAGAATACTTTTTGGGAGAGGGGTTTTCCTTGGATTTCTTTTTTCCTTTTCTTTTGCCTCTACTTTTCATCATTCCTTGGTTCCTTTATCTTTGCCTAACAAATTGATAAACATGTGTAACAGTGAGAATGTCTCCCGCAGGATCCAAGAAAGCCATCTCAATTTCCCACCATATTTCCAAGCCACCATTTAAATAATTACTCCATTTATTTGTTTGTTTATTCTTTTAGATATTTATTTTTTTATATTTTTTTAAGTTAATTTAAAATTTATATCTTTAATTTTTTATCTCATTAAATGTATATATTCAAACTGGAGTTAATATAAAAATTAATATCTTACCTCAATCAATCTTTAATTTTGACATAAAATATTTTTTAAAATACCGTCAAATTAAAAAATAAAAAAACTTTAAAAACTTAAAAAAACTTTAACATTAGGTTTTTGATTTTAAAAATATATAAAGCATTCTAAAAATATGTGTTTTTTTGTGTTTTGGTTTCAATTTCTTCTTTTTTTTGAAAGTTTAATTTTTTCTCTTTTAATTATGGATAATTTGATTTAACTTTAACCTAAAGTATAGTGTTTAAATAAATCTAAATACAAAATATAAAAGAGTGAATAACCTTTTTTTTCTTGCTTTAATTTCTTTTCCTCCCCTCACTGGCAACATTAATCTTCTTACCTTTTTCTTTTTTCTTTTTTATTTTCCGCCCTTCTTCTTTGTCTTCTTCTTGAAACCCGCACCACTCTAGGTTCCTATACTTCTCAAAACTCGCGCTTCAGATGTTTATAAAAATAAAAACTGTAGTTACAAAAACGGTAGAAATCTTAAAATTGTGTAGATAGCAGGCATAAAGTAAGTATTTTAACTTACTATTTAATTTTTCTTCTAAAAACTACATGTATAGAGCAATCTTATAACAGGAGCACTTCTGTTGCGTCAAAATTTCACAAGTTGAAACAATGTTTTTTTCTATTTTTTTTTTAAATAAGTGCTCAGAGACAAATTACCCAAACAAAAAAAAAATATATTTAACTAAAAGCTACATCACGTGCCATTCTTTATAAGATATACTCATCACAATACTATAACCTTGGGAGAGCTTGTGTTTTTTGTTTTTAAGTAGTAGAGGAGAGAATTATAAACTAGTACTTTTAAATCAATATTTAGACAATGCTTTTTTTTTTATTTTCTAGAAGTTTTTAAATCTATTTCGTTTCAAAAGCTTTTATTGATAAAAAAGAAGTCTAATTTACGGATGTGAATAAAATTCTTAATTTTTTTTTTTAAATATAAGATCAAATGTGTAAATAAAAAGTTTTTCATAAGTGCTTTTTTTTATAAGTATCCTTGACTTAATATCTTTAATAAGTACTTATAAAAGCTATAAGCACTTTTTCAAGTGTTACACAAACAAGCTCATGAGTAGTTTTTAAATGAAATAAGTTAAAAATAGCTTAAACTAAATCATTCCAAACATACTATATATATATATACATATATATATCAAGAGTTTTCAAGGGCACGATCAACAAAGGCACACTCACCCACTATTAGACCCTGTTTGTTTTTATTTTTAAAATTTTTAAAAAAGTTTTTGCATGCTTTTCGAAATAAAAATTTTAAAAACATTTGTAACATAATTTTAAAATTTTTTTTATTTTTTAAAATAAAAATATTTTCACCTATTTTAAAAATAATATCAAATCGATCTCTTTATATCTAATAGTCCAAAAACAAAAAAACAGAGGCCTGTACACATATCAGGTCAGGGGCACACGATGAGTGGCTTATCGTAGTTTTCACCGTATCCTCTCCTCTGTGTGTCTGTCACACCACAGCCTGACTCTTCTGATTTTTTTTTTTTTTTAAGTGCACAAACCGTATGAAAAAGATTGGCGCGGATGTTTGAAACTTGGACGAAATGTCCAAAAAATCCCCACCAATCTTTCTATGACATAAAAGCACTAGAATGTGGATTGTGATACTTAAAAAAAAAAAAAAAGGAATGTGAACTGCGAGATTTTTTGAAATATTTTTTATTAGATTTTGGCCATTAATGACCATTATTAATGTTATACAGCCGAATATACTGATTGGTGCTTTTTCTACTGAGTTTGACTTTGATAAAGGCTTTTACCATGATAGACACTTTGCACCATTAGTGTTGCTAAAGTATTTCTTAAGATAAGAATAAAGCTTCAAACACAATCATCCTTAATCATTTTATATTTTCCTTTATTTTTTTTTTAATTTTTTAGATTTGGGTTTTGCATATACTTCCACCTAACATCTTTTTTGGTTAGATTACCTAGGCGATTATCGATGCTGTTACTTGGAGTACAATTGGCTTTAACTTTGTTTATTTATTTATTTTTGAATCAAGTGGCTATTCGGCTTTAACTTATTTTAGTGAGCCCAAAAAAGGGATTATATGCTGCACATAATCTATGAGTTCGCTGTTTTTTAAAAAAAGAAAAGAAAATCTTATCTGTGTTCCAAAAAATATTTTTTTAAATATAACTCGTACTTGTATATCAAAAAAGAGGGGAAATCTTTAACTATAGTTTATAATGCTTAGGGTGTTTGAGAATATTAGTTAGAATCAATTAGTTAAAAATATTATAGTATTTAAAATCTTTATATTGTAGCTCATTTTTTATTAAAACTGTAGCATATAAAAGCTTTATTTTATAGCAATAAAAAATTTTGGTTGGAACTAATGCCAAACACCTTAGCTAAAGTTTGTACTAAAGGCTAATAAACAAATTAAATATTATTTTTTGAGGAAAAAACTAAAAATTATTTGCACATAGAGATTAACAAAATGCTCATATGAATAATAAATGCAAACAATTGCTTATTTTTTGGCATAGTTTCTTGATCGTACGACTTACGTGTGATAAGAGTATAAATACGTGTCCTCGTTTTAGGTCATGGATGAAAAACCGGGAAAAGGTATGATTACGATAAAACCTAACTAAAACACACACACACACACACACACATATATATATTTAGAAAGATATATCTGTGTATTTATATATGTATGTATAAAGGAAGAGTAAGTTATGATTACAAATTGAAGTCCGATCATTGATCTCTTGAAGTAGCGATCCTTTCTTGATACTTAAATAACAAGTGTCTGCTGCAACCCAAAAGAAAAAAAAAAAGAAAAACAAAACAAAACAAAACAAAAAACAACTGACAAACGTTTGCATGTAGCATTTTTCTTACTTTTATTCAGTAAATATCGAGTTTGATCAAATAAGTCGGTCATCATCACCAGATAGCAATGCTTATTATTGTATGTATAATTTTCAATTTTCACGCAAAAAGAAAGATAGGAAAAAAAAGCATTATATGTTATATCTTTCACGTAAAAGAAAGGAAAAGAATTATTTAAAAAAAATGTCCCATATGAGACAGAGACTGCAAAAGAATGCCAATCTCACGCATATTGATGAAAATATAAAAACAAACAAAATTAATAATGAGTTTGAAAGTATTTATTTGTTGCTATCAAGATATTGACCCACTCTAATTCTTTATGATACAATTCAACAACGACAAAGATGATTCTTTAAAAAAAATGAGAAGATGATTAAACGACACAAAAAAAAATTTCTAAAAAGGCACCACGATATCACATTTATATTTCTTATATGCACAAAAAAACAAAAGAAAAAAGAATAAAACATATATAGGTTTTTGTTACGGTGAGAGGGACAGTTCTTTGGTTGCAGAACTAATACCGAAGCTTTCATCAGTGAGTGCCTCTCTCTCTCTCTCTTTCTCTCTCTTTTCTTTCTTTCATCAATCGAAGTTTCCTTTTCCAACAGAATGAAAACAAAAAAAATGGTAAATAATTCAAAAATCTAAATAAAATAATTTGAGAAGGAAAAATAAAGTGGAGAGAAACAGAATTCAAAGTGTTTTTCAGTCTTAAAAGGACGGCAAACGTATGTACGTATGGTCGCCTTCTTAAAGGACATTATGGGTAATTCAAATCTTATTTGGATTTGCTTTATTCATGCCTGCCTGCCGCGCGTGCTAGACACTCTTCACGCTTTCAAAATGCCCATGATGCTTTGGATACCCATTTTTTGTTTTTTTTTTTTTTTTTTCCTTTTTGGTTTGTTTATTTTCAATTAAAATTATCCCTTCATGAAGGATAATTTAATACTTTGACACATTAGTAAAAGTCCAATTTAAGTCAATGTCTTATCTATCTTATTGTGCATTTTTTAATCTAAAACAAGAGGTCAGTAACGCCTCTATTATTTTCGACACATTGGCTATTTATGGACCATTGAAGAATGAAAATAGCCTGAACATGACTCATTTCATCTAACTAGATTTGTCCATGTACTGAACATGACTCATTCTATCTATCCAACTAGATTTGTCCATTTGCTATTGTACCCATATACAGGCGGTGCAATGAGGTGGCATAAAGGCCCTAATGTATGGCTATAAGGATTTAAACTCTGAAGGGATAGAAGGACGAGTCCCAACAAATGTATCCTTACCACTACACCACACCCTTCAGTGGTATCTTTTTGTGCATATATGTTACACTTATATACTACATGGTAGAAGTAGTGTATAGCTCAAGGCCAGAGCCACTTAAACATCAAGATGGACAATTGTGGCTCTTAAATTTTTTTTTCTTTTAATTTTGTACATAAAGTTTCATAATAGTTGTGCCCCTTTTTTTAAACTTATATACTGTCACTCTTAAAAATTAATACATCTTTTATTTAGCCTCACTTTATTAGCTTGGTCTCACCCCCCTCCTGTGATTAATTTTTTTGGGCCTTACTCTTGGTATATCTTATGTAATAATCATAAAAAAAATTACTTTGGAATTTAAAAAGACAAATAGGAAAAGAATTTATATCATAATTCATTAGGGCCAAAAAAAAAAAGAAAGAAAGAAAAGTAAAAGAATTTAATTTATAATTTCTTCTTCATTAGGATAATTGTGAAAATTAAACCTGGAGTGCTAGATATTATTGTAACCAACCATCATGCATAATTGCACGTAGCTTGATATGGTTTTGTCTAATAGCATGGAAAAACAAATCAAGAAACATCATTTAGAAAGAGAATTTAAGAGTTTGAAATTGAGGCGGTGATATTGAACATATTATAGAATATTACAAATCTTTTTATCATTCGGTTGGAGGAAAAAAAAAAAGATTCCTCAATTTTTCAAAACAAAAGCTTTTCTCACCAAACAAACACTATGATCTCCCCGTCCACCAAAAGAAGACCCCAACTTGATAATCAGCACTCCTATCACTGCAAACGACAAGAAAATCACACTAGCCAGTCTGAAACGGAAAGGGACTTGTCTGAAAACTTTCCACGTAATGTAAGGCGCGTGGTGGACGCTACACAAGGACGCCATTAAGCATCATTATAATCTTTATTTTTTAGTCAATGTAATGGCCTTTCCTCTATTAGTGGAAAAAAAAAAGATTAAGTAAAAAAAAAAAGTCAATTTCTCTCAAGGGAAATGAAAAACCACCTAGTAGTATCTCTACCTACTGTAGATTTCTCGAAAAATGGTTTTATCATATCTCACAGTTTCAAAACAATATTTATGTCTCAATTTTCAGATTTACGAAAAAAAAAAATGATTAAATCTAACAGTTTCATAACAGTAGGATTTCTAGTTTCTAAAAAAAAAAAAGAAAAATTATTCTCCAATTACCGGTAAACCCTTCGGCTATTGGGGAAGACCCTGCAAAAATATATGAAAAAAAACAAAAGAACAAGACAAAGAAAAGGAAAAGAAGGGCCTCCACTATTAGTTTTAGTCGTAGAGTAGGCCTTAAGAGAACGGGTTAGTGGGCCCACACGATTACAGGGTGCTGAAAACAGTGGGGCCACACAATCACTTCGTCTCCCTCTCACGCTTCACTTTCGTCATTGTAGGGAGTTACAACGGTCTCTATACGGTATTATACAATTCTACGAATAACAATTAATTAAACAAAAGGAAATAAGGCCGTGTTTGGCAATTGTGGTTCCCACCACAATCTCAGTTATGAATAGTAAAAAGTTCTCACATACTACAATAACAATAAAAAAATTTGCTACAGTAAAAATGGTTCCCACCACTCTTCCAAACACCCACTAAGATTTATTAGAAAACTACTAAAAAAAGATTTATTGAAAAAGCAAGAGGAAATAAGAAATGTGGGATGCAATGATTGGAAATAAAAATATTTTGGACGGTTTTGCTAGATGAGATAATGCATGGCTATTTATTAATTCATAGTAAACAGCAATCATTATTGATATTGTTTGATAATTGACGACATAAGATTGTGTATGAAGTTTTTTTTGCTCAACAGATTGTATATGAAGTTAGACTAGTAAGATCACACCTGGTTAGTTGTGGTGGGCACAATGTTTTGGCATCGTTGATACTAAGCATCATCCTAATAACTAAAAACATAGTATATGGCTCGCATTTTATTAGTATGGAGTGCTTGCTTTTCGCAATATCCTCTAGCGTTGCTCGTGATTGTGATCAACAACTAAGGTGTTTGGTATTATCAGTTTCAACTAAAACTTTTGGTTGTTACAATATAAAGCTTTCACATATTACAATATCAAAGGAAAGTGAGCTATAATATAAAGTACTCATATGCTATAATAGTTTTGATTAAAATTATTTCAAACTATTGATTTAAACTAATGCTTCAAAACACCCTAGACAATTAAACTATTTGAAAAAATAAGCTAAGAATACAAATAATATAACATGTGAGAGCTTTACATAATTGGAACTATAATTTCCAACTAAAGTGGCCAAACACTCTAATATGTCTCCGCAAAAGAGACACGTGGCAAAAATGGAGAGGCAGTCACGCATGAGCGTCGTGACCCTACCACCATGGCGTTATGGCATTTTGGAATGATGAAGCCATACTCGATCGATAGAGAGACTGGAAGATTTTAGAGTCATCATCCTTTAGCCCAACCACGCCAACGCATGATTTCCACTCATCAATTTCCGCCTTAACGGCTGATGTTGTTGCTCTCTTCCTTTTTTTTTTCCCCTCTCACTATTTTTATCTTCTTTAAGACAAAACTAACACCCCGCCAAGAAAAAGGGAAAAAAAGTTTTTTTTTTCTTTTTTTGGGTTAGTACTGGAGATTCATTTGGTGATTCGTTCTACTATGATGGTTTTTGCATTATTGAGACATGCCACCAAATACATGTACATAGGAAATAGCATGTCTTACTCTAGTTCATTGCTGAGAAGCAACTTAAAAATGAAGATGTTAAAAGCCGGACATTAATAAAACAAGAAAGACCCAAGTAATTATTCAGGAAACAAAGTTAGAAAAAGGAGAGTAGAATCTAACAAAAATGAAATAAGAAAAATAAAACATAGAGTAAATAGACGAATATTTAACGTGATTTGATAGAGTCACTATATTTACGGACTAAGAAAATAAAAAAAATTCACTAATTAAGGGTGCTATATATGTGTTCTATATAAATACATATTACGGGCACATAATCATTTAAGTTTTGTAAGACAAACTTAAGAAATTTCTTAACATGAAAATGAATATAATCCAAACCAAAAACTATTAATAAAGATAACTATGTTAACTAGTTCTAGGAAAGAATTATGAAGTGAAAATGAATATAATTCAAGCCAAACTTATAAAATTTCTTAACATGAAAATAAATATAATTCAAGCCAAAAACTATTAATAAAGATAACTTTGTTAACTAGTTCTAGGAAAGGATTATGAAGTGATGAAAGAGTATAGGTGAGAATTTGTTATACATTTCAAGATTGGCCTTGTCCTTGAGGCTGTGGGCTGTTGCCGCCCAAAAACAATTTTTTTTGTTTTTAAGAGGAAGCACAAAAACAAATTTTGAAGCAACAGTGAAGTACTCTGATTCTGTGTTGGCGCTTTACTAATAAGACAGAAAGGGCTTTTTTCGCTCGTTTAGTAAAGTTTTTGATCTTATTTTACAGGTGACGACGACGTCGAATTGGTGGCGAAAAAAGACTCCGTGTTCAGGCAAGCCGCCTAGTGGTGTGGTACATAGTGGGTTTAGTACGCCCCGCCAAAATGGCCCCGTTTTGTTATTTTTATTTGTGTGTAACGAGATTTTACTAATATTTTCTTTATTATTGATAGGGATTCCCTTGTTAAGACCATATGAATCAATTAAATCCTCATATTCATACTAGAACCAAGATGAGTTAATAAAACCTTATCAAACTAAGTCCAAAAATTCCTTGGGTAAAACCCGGTGGATCATCACTTATTCAATGAATAAACATAATGACTAAAAATCTAAAGAAACCTTTGGACTTTGATCAAAATAAGCACTGTAACTGTAGAGATCAAGAAACGAGTAGGGTAGGTGACTGTTCAATCTTTGTATTTCTAGACAAAACCAAAATCCAAACTTGAAATTGACAATAAGAATATTCCAACGCATTTTTTCAGTGCCTTTCACTTTTAGCCTCTCAATGGAAGAGTTTTCTCCACCCCATTCTATTCATTGCGAAATTGTCACACATATGCCAATAGGAAACCTAGTTCGTAGATACTCTTTTTCTCATGTTCAAATTCAATTTCCAAATATATTTCAAAAATATAAATTTTTAGTGTTGTATTTGACAAATGATAACAAATTGTATATATCATAACAGATTGAACAAATAAGGCGTTTGAAAAATGTGGTTAAAACTGAAATTTTTGAACTGAAAACTATGGCATGTGAGAGTTTTGCATTGTAGCTCATTTTTTTAATCACTATAATATATAAAAGTTTTATGTTATAACAACTAAAAGTTTTGGTTATAATTGATTTTATCAAATACCTTTAAAATTAGATTGGCGGGGGCATTATTTGAGTTCAGATCCCCCACTTTGAACATGATGTAGTGATTAATGGGAGTCATTATCCTGTTATAAAATAAGCAGATCATGCATGCTAGAGATAGTACTAATATGTCAATTACGTTGCATTGTCACATATTAACTTTGAAATAACACTTTTATATCAATTTGAAATTTTTATGGATGGAAACCTAAAGGATGAAAACCCTCTTTTGTCATACCCCCTTAATCATACTTTGATGTTCAGTTTTGAAAAAACTCATGGCCATACATATTGTACCTCTCTGTCCATGCCTTTTTTGGGACCATCAAATTTTATCTTTAGCAGTTCACAATTGCAGTTGGATCTATCTCACAGTGAATTTCTGTAGTAGGAAAAACAGTGTAATCTTCTCTCACCTCAATTACAAGAAATATCACATTGAATCTTCCAATTGCAGTAGTACTAGTGGGATTTAAGCAAATCATTTTTATGTGCCTAAGAGAGAAAAAAATCTTGCTATTTATTTAAAAGGAAAGTGTCACATTGAACTTCTACCATATTAGAAGAAATAACAATCTCTCTGCATAGTCGTAAAAAAAGTCAAAGAAACAAAGCGCCTTGAAAAAACGAGGTTAAAATTGAAACTTTTAAACTAAAAACTGTAATATGTGAGAGTTTTACATCATAGCAACTAAAGATTTATGTTAGAATTGATTTTACGAAACACGTTTAAAATTAAAACATTAAAGATAAATTTGATTGTAACAACAATCGCAAAGTCAAATTAAGGTCAAAATTATCTTATAGCCCATCAGTTTAAGCTACTAAATCATCCTCTATTTTTTTTTCTTTTTTCTTTTCTTTTTTCCCTGAGTATCTTCTCTATTATTGAAATTGGGGTGTATCTATTATTGACTTTCTCCTGTTCAATCTGCACAAGATTGTTATGACCAATTCAACCTTTACAAACAGCCAAACATGACATATATTCTAACCACAATTATATATACATCTATATGCACAACTACTACAATTATTTGAAAAGAGTGTGACATGATCCATGAACAGACTTATAGCTAGTAAGTAGTAGTATTGTGTCAACATGGAGTAAAAAGCACATCCAACATGCCCGGACAAAATTAGCATATGCTTCAGAAAACTTAAGTACGTAATCTAGCTAAAACGAAGGACAAAAACTACATTAAAAAACCAAACTTGGCCCCATCCAAAGTGCTGTAATATAAAGTTGAACAGTGGGGTCACTAGGAAATGATGAAAAATTGAACATACTTGAGAATAAGATTTGGAGTGACTGGAAAAAGTTGGATGGATAGGAGGGATGGGCCCCACTTTGTAGGACACACTCTCATATTCTTTCTGTACATATGACTGATAATCTTACAGTCATAGTGTTTGACTTCATAGTCACCTTCCCTTTTTATTTTTGCCCCTTGAGCAGATAGTTGTTTATTTATTTATTGATTTTTCTTTCTTTTTCTTTTTTTTTTTTTCCCTTGGTTTCATTTTTCACATGATAACACTTTCTGATTAAGTGGAGAACAACATTATTAGGGTTTGAAGGTGAGTGAAATGAGCATGTGAGACCTCCCCCTTAAGTCAAGATTTAGACTCATTAAATAAAATCTCAATAATATCAGTAGTAGTTCCAAGTGCCATTAAGGGGAGTGAGAAACACGCACCGATCTTGCACCAATGTTGGTCTATACTAATTGGGCTTTTGGTGGTTTTGGGATGAGAAAAGCAAGGCACTTTTTTTTAGAGGGAAGTACCAATATACATACATACATACATATATATATATATATATATATATATGAAAAAAAAAAAACTTAAGCAGCAACGGTTGCCTATTAACATGTCACATATTGGCTAAAACAACTGAAATCAACTACCTAAATGGTAGGAACTGCAGTGTTTGGCAAAGTGGTAGGAACTGCAGTTTCCACTATAAAATTAGTTATAAACAGTAAAAAGCTCTCACATGCTACAGTAATAATAAAAAAAATTACTACAGTATAAAGTTCTCATATGCTACAGTAAAAGTGGTTCTCACCACTGGTTTCCATCACCTTCCAAACACCGTAGTAATTAGCATGGTCCTGATGGAAAGCCATTTTATGGTTATAAATGCATTGTTATGGATCACATATTATTGAATGTTGTTGTTGTTGTTGTTATTATTATTATTATTATTTTGACGCAGTTTATGTGACAGGAAAAATAAGGGAAAC
>CAMOHE010047102.1:0-16539 GCA_946598075.1 Artocarpus hirsutus | reverse complement strand
ACATTATTAGGGTTTGAAGGTGAGTGAAATGAGCATGTGAGACCTCCCCCTTAAGTCAAGATTTAGACTCATTAAATAAAATCTCAATAATATCAGTAGTAGTTCCAAGTGCCATTAAGGGGAGTGAGAAACACGCACCGATCTTGCACCAATGTTGGTCTATACTAATTGGGCTTTTGGTGGTTTTGGGATGAGAAAAGAAAGGCACTTTTTTTTTAGAGGGAAGTACCAATATACATACATACATATATATATATATATATATATATATATTGGAAAAAAAAAAACTTAAGCAGCAACGGTTGCCTATTAACATGTCACATATTGGCTAAAACAACTGAAATCAACTACGTAATTAGCATGGTCCTGATGGAAAGCCATTTTATGGTTATAAATGCATTGTTATGGATCATATATTATTGAATGTTGTTGTTGTTGTTGTTATTATTATTATTATTATTTTGACGCAGTTTATGTGACAGGAAAAATAAGGGAAACAAACCCCTTCTTCTTTTACCCTTTGAGGGGAAAAAAACCCTTGTTTTACCCGGTTCGTTTTCCCCTTCCCTCAGTAAAATGTGTTAACAAAGGCATGTAAATATGACCTTAAAAAGGGTCCAAAAAAAAAAAAAAAGAAAGAAGAAAAAAAAAGATGAACTATTTTTTTTCGGCTGATAATGAACTAAGAATTCATAGAATTAAAGCTATTCATTTAATATGTTGTATATATGTGGTTCCGAAACAAAAATAATCATAACAATATCAAAGCTAGGTAGGTAGGTGTCAGTTAGTTACAGGATGGAGCAAAACTTTGTCTATAATGAAAATATAGAACAAAAATTAATAAGAAATTAAAAATGAATGAAACTTTTTGTAATTTAGAAAGTTAAACAAGGCAATTAAGAGGGATCCATGTGATCAATGAACTGTTTACATGCAATAATCACAAATTTGAAAGCCGTTGGGTAAAGTTTTTTGTGACTTAGTAGTGAAATGTTGGCAAAGATAAATCTTGGTGCATTACTACAGAAAAAAAGGGTCCCATAGTATCATTGCATGCCATGTTCTATCATTTGTTGTTTGTTAAAAGAGAGATAGGATGCTTTAAGCTTAAGATAGATTGAGAGCTAGCAACGCCGCTTATTGTGAGAGTATGTGAAAGAGCAAGAGAGAGAGAATAGACAGCAAATGATTTAGACCTTCTTGAGCATGGGGATAATCAAAGGTTGAGAAACTAAAATGTTGGTGAGGGTATTGGGATATTGCCCAAATAAAGTCTTTAGGCAACCTAATTAACATTAGAAAAGACTTTAGGATATCGAGGAGGTGTGGTTTGTATCGATTTTGCTTGAAACACTATAGCACGAAAAGCTTTAAACTGTAGCAACCAAAGGCTTTTATTAGAACTGAGATAGCCAAACACAATTATTTTCTTTTAATAAATTTTATAAACGAATTATCTTCTCTTGTGTTCATCTTTAAAGAGTAAATGTAATAAGTTGGATCATGCTTGAGGAAGGATTTTGTAAGTCGCTTGGCTTGCTCAGATAAGGGTAACAACTAAAATCAATTAATAACTTATATTTTTAGTACTTCTTTTAAAATTAAAAGAAAATAAAACATGAAGATTGCATAGAGGGTACTGCATGTAATGAATTTTCACGAGTATAATTCTAAAGGGTACCTGGGTACTGTGGATTTTTCCAAGGAAACGGTGGTTTAAAAAAAAAAAAAAAAAATGAAACATACATAATGAAGGTTGATTTTATTTTATTTTTTATAGGGGTAATAGAATTGTTTTTGTGGCTCTCCTTTATTTAGAATTTAAAAGGTATACGTTCGTTTCATCCCCAACACACCGAGTTTGATAAAAAAAGATAAAGAAATTTGTCGGTTGATGCTTTTCATATAAACTTCTTTCAAGCTCTTTTTAACGACAGAAATGCAAAATAATACTTCTTCAAATTGACCAAAGTTTCCAGAAGTCCTTGTCATCTTTGCAGAAATTGATTTAAACAAGGATAATGTTTGCCAAAATTAAATGAATCATGCATTACATCTAATCCTTTAACATTCTGATAACCTCAACACAAATTTTGTTGTTCTATTAATAGATCACGAGTAACTTAGTACTTATGGTGGCGGATGACACGTAAAAGACATGATTCATGAAAAAACTCATTGGATATATATATATTTTTTGAAATGGCAGAAAATATCGACAATGATCTTTGTAAAACAATTAGAGATTGAGAAAATTATGGCATAGCATTTTTCAAATTATGACGAATATGTATATATACATATAAATATATTTATACACAATACAAAATATTATCAGTAAGTTTCCTCCTAAGTTCAAGGAATAACATAAAATACAAATTTTACAAAATTAGATATCTGCAAAGGTAACCGTTAACTTTACCTAATAATACGCTGAAGTCTAAGTTCATTAGTGGACTTTAAATATATATTTAACTAAGATAGGAATAAAAACATGCAGCCTTAGCATGAAGTTGCTTTCATGCTTGGACAGCAGCATTTATGTTATTGAAAAAGACACTCATTAAAAAGCAAGTGGGAGTGTACTATACAAAGAGAAATTGCGTTTTATACTGTATGAGAGTATTGGTTTAAACCAATTTTCATTAAAACTGTGAGAGTTTTACACTGTAACTTACTTTTTTTTTTGACATTATAGTATGTAAGAGCTTTACATTGTAACAACTAAAAGTTATGATTATGGTTGAAATGAGAACGTTAGACACCCGATAAAATTTATGAATAATTTCACCTAGAAAATATAATTAATATCATATGTATTTGTTTTTAATAAATTTGGTTTCCCATGAATTTGTATTGTAGTGCCATACACTTTCCCACAACTTGAAGCAAAAGGCTAAATACCATGGCAATTGACAAGAAATTCAACATATTAAAGAAAACTCAAAAACTGCCATCATTTTGTTTTGGAAGATGGAAGTTCACTTTATATTATGTGTTTGTTGGGCATTTGTCCAAACCTTGGTCTACATCTTAATCATAATTTTCATTTTCCTCCCTTTTTCCACTCCCCCTTTACAAAGGTTTCAAAGGTTATAATTACCATCGTTGGTCATTTTTGGTGACAATGGAGGACAACCCATACACCCGTGGGTGTCCTATGAATCATCCACCTTCGCTCTTTTTGGCCCCTTTACTTCACCACCGACTCTTCTAAGCTTGTAATAATTTGGTGTTTGTATCACGTTAGTTTAATCGTTCATATTCTTTCTACAAATGGACATAAACCATACAAGAGAACAAGTTTTAAACCGTAATTTTACCCATCAGAACTATCATTGCTTGATGAAAAACAAGAAGACTGTAGATGAGCATGGAGAAGATAATGTGAGTCACAAATGATTCAAGGGAAGGAAACTAAAAGCTCAATATTTATAGAAATCTAAAACTTATATGATAAACATGACAAAATTCTAGAATTTCGTAAAAAATAAATATATCCCAATAAACAACTATACAACTGAAATTTCTAATATTCCAATCTTGTACTTCATCATCATTGGATATTGTCTTTTTAGTTCCCTCATTTTCACATATAAAACAAAATAAGCGAAGTCAAGGAAGAAAATTTCTGGAAATATCTTGACTATTTTTCTCGTGTGTTTCATTGCTCCCTTCTTTTTTTTTTTTTTTTTAATTATCTGTAGGCCTTCATTAGCTGGAATGAAATTGGTTACAATAATAAGGGCTTTATATGTATAATTTCATGAGAGTCATGATTAAAGCCTTAGAATCCCATATCCGAGTTATACACTTTTTTGGTATCCTCAAATTATATAAATATTAACCGACAATCTTTCCAATCAAGGATAAATGATTTGGAAATAATTTTTGTCAGGTAACAGTTTTTCTGTAACTGTCATCTTCTGCAAAAATCAATAATGTCCCTCATTCCAAAAATTCAGTATTACAGATTGTTAAATATTTGTCTGGAGAGTTGCGAATGTCTACGATCCACCTCTTGTTTAACTGCATGGAGATGCAACTAGACAAAAAAGGAATTCAATAGAATACAAAAATTGCGACAGAAGGAAACATCATATCACCTTTATTGATAACTGGAGGCGAAGCACAGTTTTCAGTCAGAGTGGTCGCGGAAGCGGATGATTTTGTTGATGAAGGGTCTCTCATGGCGATATCTGTTGATGAAATAGAAATATTCAACAAACATTCCCAATCCTAAACTGACATAACCAGAACAGAACTAATATGAAAGGGTGTTAGAAAGATACATGACAAATGCCGACGCGCAGAAGCAAGCAAACCCAACTGAAAAGTGAATAGCAAAAGTTGGCCAGAATTTTTCTCTATCCAGAAATATTCTCTCAGATATGAGTGTAGTTATACCAGAAAACAAAAGAAAGGTCCATCCAGAAGGCAAGCATTTGTAGAAAGAAAATGAGCGAGAATCCTGCGGCCAGGGAAAGAGAGAGAAAAGAAGCATAAATTGATATCAAAACAAGCAAGATTCAACTAATCAATGGTATTAAATGGCATACCCGGAAAAATTGCTTGATGAATACCCCGGAGTACAAAATCCTTAGAATCATATCTTCAGAAAGTCAAGAAACCATGCTATAATAGAGTTTTGCTATCGTGACAAAGATGAAATAAAACACGGTGACCTATATAAGTTTCCAGGGAAAGAAAAAAGAAAAGAAAAGAAAAGAAAAGAAAGGAAAATCCTTGTAATGCCATTACGCAATTCAGATAGGACAAGCACCCCATATGGTATAAAGTTCACGTTAATGGAAAGTAACTAATTATATAAAGTGGAAGAAGGAACAAAAGCTTCAAGGATACTTAATGAATTTGCAAGAATCAAGCCAATTGCACCTGCTGACCGTATCAGCAGGACGTTCATCACTAGATATATAAGCGAAAATACAAGTAATGAATCATTTGAGCGTTTAATTTGGTTCTCATCTGCAACTGCATGGAGAAATGCTTCAGAAGTCCCTGATGCAAAAGCGACAACAATATAGTCTCAGTTTTGGAACAATATAGTTAAGACACATTGCCAAATAGTCATAAATGTAATATCATAAGTCATTATGCATACAAACCATTCATAGCCAAAACAATTATGTAAAGGCAATAATACTGAAGGGCTTTAGATGCCTCCCCGTCACTCCATTTCTGACCGTACAACAATCTGATGAGAGAATAAGAATAACTGGGGCCAAATGCCATAAATACAAGACCTACAAGAGAAACACCAAAGGTTAAAAATGCAACTCAATGATCCTGGAAAGAATAATTGTAACAGTGTGATTCAATTCAGAACCACTACGGCAAGGTTAAAACTACTCTAGCCATGCATAACTTAACAATTGGAGAGCTGAAAAATGAGAGTATTATACATTAGAAGAAGTGAAAAGGAAAATGTCAAGAGTTCGGACCTATTAACAAAACCAGCTTCAGGGCCTCTGTAAGGCAAGTTCCTAGCTTCCTCTTCTTATCGGGGTGGTTTTCTGTAATTAAAAAGGAAAAAAGAAAAGGTTAAGGTTCGGGAGAATGAGTCTTCTGTTGTAATAGGATAATGACCAAATAACAGAGGTGTAATGAAATGCAAGACAAATACAGGCAAAGTTGACAACATTTTAACAGAGGAGAGAAATAAACCTGACGCAGACCTTGCAAATGTGGCAAAGGAACTTTCTTCAAAAGGAAGAAACACCATCCTCACCACTAAGCTCCCTGAAATTTGTAAAACAGGAGAGTACTTATCACAAATTCTCTGATAAATGACAGCAGACCAAAATGATTACATCTGCTTCATGAAAATTCCAATTGTGATAGGAAATTATTAACCATATGCACTATTGAAAGATGTGTGAATCGAATACTTACCTAATTTATCTACAAGACCATATACAGCTTGGTTGTAAGGTGTATCCAACCATACTAGAACCATCTTCTCCCCTTCTTGAAGGATCAACTTTCGAAATGATTGGAAAGTAAATAGCATACACATATTTGACAGCTGCCCGTCAAAATTCTTCTTACTTCCTAGTCTGCAAGAGTCCTGTGTCATTTACTGCTGAACTTGGATAAAAAAAGTAAAAAAGGAAACTAAACATGATATGCCAATGATGGACTTAAGTGTGGAGAAACTCATCCTTAAATTACGTTTGCATAAAATCTTACGACAAACAAAGTAAGTAAATTAGCCACGTATTCTCTAAGCAACCATGCGTAGGCTTAACTTGTTTATTGAGAAACAAGAAAGGTGCATGTACGAGGCTATCTACTCTTTTTTAGTCTAAGCAGTATGTTAGGTTGATGGAATTTCATCTAGAAGAAACATTGGCCTATAGGGATCTCTGTGCGTGTAAGTGTGTCTCCACAAAATTCTATACCTGAAAGGGAGAAGGTAAGAACTTCTGAATGGGCGTAAAAGAAGAAAGTAGCCCCAATAGCCTAGGAACAAGCATGCTCCATAAGTGGTTTGTGATAACGCAAATATAATCCCCTTGTCCTGCAACCATATAATTGATATTGAGAATAACAGTCACATCTAGCTTATCAAAAACTAGTAACAAATAAATCCGAATAACAAATAACTGCTTTTGAGAATTGCAAGTAATAGCACCAAAATCAATGAGCACAACAGAGTAGCGAAGCATATCCTAAGGAGGGAAACAATCAACAAGATGCTGTTGAGATCATTCTTACAGAAAACAAGTAATTATCGAGATTGACAGCATAATTTAGCACATATTCTTACCATATTTATCTGCTTGGCGATGAAAACATACATAGTTACGCAACGCAGTAGAGTAGCTACAGTTTCAACTACCAGCCGCAGTTTAAGTAGGAGCAAGTTCAGAGAAAGGATATATAAAGGTTCAGCCAATAGCTCCAAAATGCATGCACATCCTGGTATATGAACCACGGAGCAGTTGTCACTACATTAATACAAATAAAATTTGATACTGCAAAGTAGTCGTAAGCTAGATAGTTCATACGAAGAAAGCACAGAAAAAAAGGTATTGTGAAAGTACAAAATGTGATATAGCAGATTACCATTAATCAAGATAGCTTGCCCGTATGGATAAGAATAAGACAATTCTTGCCACCAAAACACAGAAAAACATGCTGCAATTGTAATTAGCACTCCTAGTGGCAAAGTCAACCATGCTACTTTCATAAGCTTTGCTACATTTTCTTCCACAGAAGTGCCATCACTGCAGCATAATTTGTAAGAGTTCACAAGTTAAATTCACACATAAAAGTACTTACAAAATTCCCCAGTGCAAATAAAATAGAAATATTCTAATTTGATCATATTGATAAAAAACTGAGAGCAACTCCTCCACCGGATTATACCTGCTCAATGTGCACCTCATACTAGTTGAAGGTCTATATCCTCACAAAGTACTCGGTAATTGAAATTTCAAACAAATGCACAATATGCCACTAAGCTTAACTAGATTTTGCTCAAAAACTATTAAAACTTGGATTAAAACAACGTTCTAAGAGTGATACAATAGCAACCAAATACGTTAGTTTGAAACTTGCAGTTCCAGCGTATGAGACGGATTAGAGAATTAGAACACTGGAAACTACTTCCGCATCGAAGCTCACGCCTGACACAAATGACTAGAGACTTATTCAAGCAAGTCCAAGCAATCAAGCAAAATAAGCAACTTAAAATGTACGTAAAAATAACAAGTAAATCACCATCTTATGTCTGCACGCATACATGCTCGCCGGAATCCCTCCCGACTGAGAAACAAGACACAGGTGACAAAAAGATGAAACTGCACAGCATAAAGCTACATAACAGAAAGGAAATACATAAGAACATTTTAGTAAAGATCAAAATGACCAAGATATGGTAAATATATTAAACATAGTCACCGCGTAGTCCTCTTGAGTAAGGTGCCTCACGATCCACGAGTTGAATATAAACGGAATTCCCCTTGACAAGACCTGCGTAGCTGACACAAATCAAATTTGTGTAAGGCCCTTTTCGTGTATTCAAAATCAAAGAAAGACATTAACCAAAATTCATATAGTGGGACACAAAATCACCCAAATTATTTCATTAAGATTACTCTAGCTCAATAGAAGAGTTGATTTGGTTAATTTCTTTTTTCTTTTTAATCCAATTTTCGCCTGAATCCCAAAAAGTTGGGAATAACTCAAGCTCAAAACTTTTTCCATTATTCTGCCATTGTTGATTTCAACGTATAACAAAAAGTTACAAGCTCAAATTTTTTCAACTAATCCGTTTTCCGCCGGTGTTCTCCGCAGTTAGGGATGCCAAAAATTTTCTTTTTCTCTCCTACCTTTTCTTGGCAACCAAACAGATGAAATAGCTGGAAGAGAGAGAGAGACTCACCTAATAAATACTTAAAAGTGTAAGAAAGACTGGTAGGTTCTGTTTTGCTGACAGATTGCGAAGGCGGAGACGAAGACGAAGCCTTTGACATTTGTCGTTGATCTTAGTCCCCGTTTTTTATCGATCTTTTTGATTTTTCAAGGAAACACAACAGTTTCTTTGTTGTTTTGAGATTTTCTCTTTGGTATCCTAAAAGACCACATTTTTGCAATTTTAAATTTTGTTTGGCTTTTTTTTTCAAATTTTGCGAAGTAAGAACTACATGATAATTTTCGTAAAACGACATCTTATTGATCACATTCCAAAACGACACATGATGCAAAGACTTTTTTCCACCCTTTTCTTCTAATATTTACCTTTTTGTACCATCTTTTTTAAGTTTATATTAATGAATCGGAGCTTATTGGGTTTCATGTCAGGTTATAGATCTAACATTGTAAATGTAGATGATGTTTGAGTGAAGATTATTGCAATTAAAAGTTGACAATTATGCACCATATGAGTTAATATTTCTTAGTATTTATTTGTGTTGCAGAGGTTTTATTTTTATGTTGGTTTTGAATTATTGAGACAATTTTGAACTTTTATAAAACTAATATCTTATGAATTTTAGCTTTTTGATTCATTTTAGGTTATTGTTAACTTTGATTTTTTTTTCTTTTTTATGTTACTCAATTCAATCAACCTACCTAACCCACTATTTTCAGTTGATTGAATGGGTTAAATTTAAAAACAACCAACGTAGTATTTGATTTGATGGGTTGAGATTTTCAAAAAATCCATCCAACTCGCGTAATGTTCACAACTAATTGTCACCCTTTTTCAAATTTCTAAGTCTATTACATTGTCATAAATGTTGAAATGTTGCTAACTATATTCATTTTACAAATTGGACCGAAGAATGTGAAGTTGAAACTGGAGTCGCTTTAATGCTTGATACCTAGCTTAGGCCAACCAGGAAGCATACAAAAATCCACAAAATCAAACCTTAATTTGACTTTTTCCGCAAGTAAAAAAAATTCAAAAATGTCGCACCAATACATTTAAAATATTAAACACACATAGTTCATACTAAGATATTGGTTATTGTTGACTGATAAAACTCCTCAAGCAAATATTTATCAAAATTTCTCACCAAATTTATCTCTTAAGAGGGAAATAGATAAACAATAGGGAAAATATAAACAACAAGAAGAATTTTATAGTGATTCAATGCAATTTAAGATCACGTGTGGTGCACCTTAATTGAAGACTATGTCTATTGGAGTTTTCATGAGAAAGGGATGTTTAAAACTGAATAAAAAGCTAAAGCAAGGATTTGTGACAATAATTTGGACTTGAGGGTACCTTCTAAGGCTGGCCTCTATTTATAATTTACTAGGTTAGACATCTTTTGATTTTTTAGTTACAAATTCAAATTTAAATACAAGAGAATATTGGCTTGGTGACTCTAATAAGATCTTCTATTGAGTCTATCATTTCTACATATCTGGAATCTTCTAGATTTTGATAAGATTTAGTGCTTATCCTCATTTTGTAGATTTTCAATTTAAATAATAAACATAGTTTTCAGAATTACCTTTCTCACGTATCAGGTATTATTTGATTGGCGGAATGGGCCGAGATCAATCTTGGGCCTTCACTGGTCCAAAGACTGACTTGGGCCTTCTTGGTGGCTTGACAATAGGCATTGTCGGTGTCCAACTGTGTTTCTAGTAATAATTTGTTGTGATACCATAAATTCTGGTTACCGAGAATGTGAGGCCAGGGATCACCAATATTCTATAGTGAAACATATTTTATGGTCGTCAGATAGAGGTCGTCAGTATTCTAGCGTGAAACACTACTTGAAGGTAGTTTACGGTGATACTTCAGCTGAGTTAAAGATTGGATCCTGCAGAAATAGGAGATGGGATTTTGCCTTAAAAACTAAAGTTGCACCTTCTTGTAATTTTGGCCAAGAACCTTGTCGTGTACCTCTCACTTTGTATTTTAAAAGGGAAATTTTACTATAGGAACTAGTTTTTTTCTTTTTTTTTTTTTTTTTCAGAGGGGCTTTTTACATATCAAATTGTTGAAAAATTAAAATCCATCAATTAAAAGAAAATTTTCTACACATAGGGTAAGATAATTGCTCCTACAATTAAAATTCCTATTTTAAAATGCATTTTATTTTATTAATTTTTAAAAGAATTATTAAGGAATTAAAAAATAAAGAATTTTTATAAATGTTCTCTTTTAACATTTACTTTTTATAAATGCAATATATATGTATTTATGGCACGATTTAATATATAATACGATAATAATATAGTATGAATAAATACAGCTTTTAAAAGTATAGGATAACAGCTAATTTCTTCTAAAAAAAATATAGTCCTATCAACGAGTCCGCATCAAGAGAGTTGAACGAGTTAAAGATGTAATCTTTTCACCACCGCGTTGGTATCAGTCAAGACAAGTTAAGATTCCTAGCGCTATACTTCTTATAAACAGAGGGCGGAAACTCATTCAACTAAAATACAAGGAATAGTTTTGTAATAATCTCCAACGTAAATGAGATTTATTGATGAGAAAACGCAAACATTTTTAAATAACAACAAAACTTCAAAGCGAGGAGGACAACCAAATTAACGATGTTTTGAACATCAAAAGTAAAAATAAAAATAAAAAAGAATAATAAAAGAAACACTAGATAATCTCTTACCGGTTAAAATCCTAGGAGCAGAAAATAAAGCAAAGGAACAAATACAGACACCAGCAATGTCATTATGATCAACGGTAGCGTCGAAGAGAGAGAGTATTGTTCCTCTTCCATGTTGCCCTCCTGGAAGGTCGGGCCTTGTGGTGCGTGTGCCCCTTCCCGCGGAGACCTCTGTATTTCTTTCCAGCCGAAGTGAGACCACGAAGCTCCCTGTGCTTGTGAACAGGCTTGCAGATCCAATTTATCCTTGGGTCATTTCGGATCGCATTGTGAGCAGGATCAACCAATATTATCTCAAAGTATTTGTACGTAGAATCCTGAAACAATGGTGGTTTAAAGCATCAAAACTAAAGTTGAAATTATTCAAGTACAGAAGAAGAATTATCCTAGGTAAACTTGACAACCAAGAGCACAACTTCACACGGAAATCTCCATATTCCATGCGAGATTTACAATTCCAACAAACAATGTGATGCATTTGATGGTTCTGTTCTTTCACGTTCATGAACATCAGAAATATAGCTAAACAATTTTGAGTTGTAATTTGAATAAATCAAATGAATTTCTTGTACGAACCTCGTTGAGCCAGTAAGAGTTGAGAACCTCGAGTCCACCCAATTTACGTCCAGCTCGTTCCTCTGCAACTGAGCGCTTACTGCGTTGGAATTTAAGCTGCGTGACACCCTGGTTTGTGGGTTTGCCATAAACAATACCCTTGGGAACTGGCCTCTTCCGACCACCACATCTGACACGTACACGACAGATCACATACCCCTGTAAGATAATCACAATAGTCAACATCATACGTTGAGCAATGACAAGGCTTCCATGGGTCAAGAAAACCTCAAATGCAGATTATCTAAATGGTGATTTGCAATATAATCCATAGACAAAAAACAATTATACAATATAAACTATAGAGATAAATGCTTTCAAATTTCTTAGCAGAATACTTCTTAAACACAAATCCATAAAAAGGTGCATCAGTTTATATACATATAAAAAATAAAAATAAATAAAATTCCATCTGAACACAGAAAAAACATAAAACATATTTTTTGATAAGTATTTGAAAAAAGAAAAATCAAAACTGCTGGAAACTGATTGATCACACAAGTCGAAGATACACGTATCTAGAAAAAATGTAAAATTTCCTCCCAAAATGTTCAAACAATTAGAATCCTGTTTTTCTAAATTCAATTATGTTCACATTTGTCGCTTATTCTCCTCACATTTTAAAAACTAGAAATAAAAATAACCAAAAATTGGATTTCCTAAATTCAATTATGTTTTTCTAAATTCAATTATGTTCGTATTTGTCGCTAATGCTCCTCACATTTTCAAGAACCAGAAATAAAAAGAACCAAAATTGGCATCCCTTTCTTGTATTCTAAACTAAGATAAGGTAAAGAAAACAGGTAAAGAAAACATTGCACAAAGACAACAATTAAACCATGACAATCTATAACACAAAAACACTTCAATTTTCAAATATATTAACCCCTCAAATTTCAGAAGACCAATCTTCAGAAGTCTGATATTTATACCTGCTTAGCCTTGTAGCCCAAGCGGCGAGCCTTATCAGGGCGCGTGGGGCGCGTGACACGCATGATGGAAGGGTGTTGGCGGTACTCCCCAGCACCTCACTCTCTGCACGAACCTCATCAGATCCGACTGCTTCTTCCTCCATATCTCCGAAACGTACTTGTACGCCCCTATTCTCAAAAACCCCCCCAAAGTACACCAATTTCAACACCATTTTCACAAAAACAGGACCTTTCATTTCACAAGACAATTCAACTACGAAAAAATGGTTTTAAGAGAATAAAAAATTCAAACTTTGAGTGACAGATGATAAAAATCTACGGAAAATTGGGAAAATCTTGTAATCGCGTAGAAAATTGCCGGAGAAAATGTTAATTAAAGAAAAAGAAAGCAAATGGAAATTAAAGAATCATACCCATTTTCTATGGCGTCGTCTCACTCCTCTAGTATCGGCTGTGAAGAAACTAAGATCTCTGATGGCTTGGGTTCTAGAAACGGTATTCGTTTTAGCTCTCAAAATAACGAAACATCACTCTGTCATCTTCCTTCGTAGTTTCAGGGCTCGTTTGCCTCTGGACAATTGGGCCTGAATGGCTAAAACGTAACTTGCGCCTTATCTTTGAGCCTGCTTCTTTGGAAGGGAATTTTTTTTAAGGGGTGTTTGGAACGGAAATTGAAGCAAATATAATTGTTTAAAAATAAACTTGAAGTAAATAATTTATTTTTTATAATTTAGTTATCTTTTGTAAATGTTGGATATACAATTAAACTAAACTAGGTTAAAATAAAGTTAAGAGATTAAATAAGAACGATTAGGCCCTCAAATCATCGTATTATGTCTTAGCAAACTCACAAACAAAGTTAGATTAACGATAATGACTACGATAAAATCAGAAAAACAAATTTAAAAGTAAATATAGCAAAATCAAAGATATACACTCTTAAATAAAGTTACATCCATTATCGTTTTCTCCACTATATGATGAACGTGATACAAGATGCAAGAGTTCGGATTGGACGTAAATAAACTAGTAAGAATGAGAGCTTTTTATAAGTGAACAGGGAATATTTGCAAGATTTTTAGCGAGAATATGGGTTGTTGTAGTGTTTCTGGTATGCGTATGAGAATTTGGATGTCTTCAAATGACGCCCTTGACCTCTATTTATGGAGGTTTCTTTAAGATCATGGACTTCAACTAGTGGAAGAGTGGACTTTAGTAGTGCTTAAGGTAGTGAAACACGTGTCATTTTTTTATTGGATGCAAGTTTCTGACCATTTTTTCCTTGATATGCTACGTGAGTTGGTAGGTATTTTGCTTTTACTTTCAAGCCCAGATCCAAAAAATCGAGTCAATCAAGCAAATAGTTAGCACGTGTTCCTCCTCAGCGTAATACAATGAACCCTTTTAATGGGGTCGATCGAGCACTATGAACGAGCTTGATCCGTCTGATTCGCATATTGGTTACAACCATGGCCCTTGTTCTTTGATTTTTGCTCGTCCATATAATGCCCAACATCCTTACAAAATCAGCTTTTTACTTTAAACCAGTCATTCACGTGCTTCATCAGTTCATTTTTTTGTTTAATTATTTTTGGAATATTTCTTTGCTTGATTCTATAAAAAATAAGTAAATATACCATTCAAGTGTAACTCTGGATTTACACTAAATTAAAATTCCAAAATACCCCAAATTAATATCCAATACTGAAAAACAAATGTAATTGTAGGCATAATTAAACGATAATACCATACCCAACTACATTAAAAGGTGTAGAGTTTGAACCTCCTACTATTAAATTCAAAAAATGTTAAAAAAAATAAACCAATAATTTGAGAAAAATAAAACTAACAATAAAGTAGGAAAAAAGTTTGAAATTAAATGGCATTATTTACTCCACTTTGATAAATAGGTTAAGCTATTTTTTGTAGAAGTTCAAAAAATTTAGCCTATTTACTGTAAATCTCCTTAAAAAAAAAAAAAAATCTTAGGAATCAACATGATACTTGAGCTTATTGTGTTCTTGCCCAACTTCACCTCCACCACTTAATACACTTAAAGACAAAAAAAGGAAAAAAAGAAAGAAAAAGGAAGCAACTATGAAGTCGAATGAAATTTCATGCATACTAAAAAGTATCAATCCTTATTATATAAGGATAGATATAAAATAAATACAATAGAAAATTATAGAGGAAAAATAATAGATAAAAAGTATAAGTTAAAAAAAAGGAGAAAGAATGGTAAAAAAAATATATATCGGTGAAATATAGCTACAAATAACTCATGTATATACAAGCTTTTACAAAAACAAAAAAAGACAGAGTAAACAAAGAGCAAGCGGCTTAAAAAAAAACATCGAAACAAAACAAATAAATAGACAAGGCTTGCAACAATTAAACTAACGACAAAAAAGAGCATCAGAACAAAACCACAGGTTGTGCATCAAATTAGCAAAAGCAAGGAAGCATGTTAAAGCACTCCTGCTTGCTTCCACGATTTTTTTTTTTTTTTTTTATGTAGTCAAGGATATTTAAAAACTTGTTATTTACTTTAAAAATATATATATAAACAAAGTGTCATTCGTCTTTCTCTTTCTTTTTTGAAATTGAACCTACAGAAGACGAATTTTGGGTGAGCTAGAAAAAAGGTATTTACACACATGTATGTATATGTATATATATGTGTATATATATATATGTTATATGTATGTATATTGTATACACACAAAAAAATGTCTATTTTTTGGAAATCGTGTTCAATTTTATTTTATCATACAATCATTTTAAATTAAATGTATATAATGACTATTAATTCTATTTTTGGTTCAAGTTTATGACAATAAAAACAGATAAAAAATGAAACAAAAATGGTAGCAAATATCATTTTTTAAAAAACTTATTATAGTAATTGAAAATATTTATAGTAGATAGCACATTTATAGTATAAATAGATTTAAGATGTAAATAATTTGATTATTCTATTGTTTACAGTATAAATAATTTTTATTTACACAATAAATAAACTATTTACATCGTAAATATGCTATTTACTACAAATATTTTCAAAACATAGTATTTACTTTAAAAAGTTTCAAAAATCTGCTATTTTTCTCATTATCCTAAAATTTAAAGGGCTGATAATGTTTATGTATAAATGCTAGTATAGTCATTAAAGCTGGGGATGTGCTAAACGATAGGGTTTGGCGTATGGTCAAGTTTAGGCTAACGTCAAGGTTAAGTCGACGAGCTAAAAAGCCAAGACTATCATCAAGGTCAGATTGAAGTTGATACCAATGTCAAGATTGGGCAAACACTTTCGTCTGGGGACAAGCCGATGGATTTGAGTTAAGAGCCGAGAATAGCTAGGGTAAGGGCAAAAAGTCTATGACTATTGCTAGGGTTTAGACTAAGACAAGCACCAGGGTCAAGCCGACGAGTGGGGACGATTGCGAGAGTTTAAACCAAGAAAGGCAGTAAGGTCAAGTCGTCAAGCTGCGTCCGTTCTTAGTGCTAAGAAGATAAGTCAATGCCTAACCCCGATAGCTATCTAGACCCAATCGTAGCATTGAACCCAAATTGATCTGATACTTGATGTGGTCCTAATTCGCTAGCCCTTTTTTTTTTTTGAAAAAATTACAATACGTGTCTAAATTATTGTTATGAAATTAAAATCTAACACAATATTTAAAATATCTTAAAAGTGTCCTTAATGATATAGTAATTATCTTAATGATATTATATATTGTACTATATAATTACATATAAATAATTTTAATGATATCATTATGAGACATTTATAGAATTTTTACAAATTAGAGTCATATTTTAATCAAATAAACGTAATTGAGCCAATTGTCTCGTTAACCTTTTTTTTTTTT
>CAMOHE010047101.1:96972-113875 GCA_946598075.1 Artocarpus hirsutus | reverse complement strand
CTCAGACTATTGTTTGCTTATCATACATTCAACAAATATGAACGTAAATAGGACAATATTTGGTATATAAATAATAAATTCTTTATTGATAAAAATGTCTCCAAAAACTCATTACGTTTTTACTCCATTAGGGCATACATGTCTAACAAATTTAAAATAGAATTCAATTTTCACCTAAGAGTTTTACTATCAAGTCACATTCTTAATGACCTTAGGCTGAATTAACTATTCACAGAATTAAAATTAAAAACAATAATAAAAATGCCTCTTTATTAATAAAATGCAAATGTAACAAAGTCAAAATATGGTCATTACATAATTGGCTTAGAACACATCACTAACAATAATCATTTTAACTATTATCATGTCATTCCATTTTAATGACTAGCCAAACAAAATATAATGAATAGATAATTTATTTTATTTATTTCTCATTATGTTATACGTCTATTTATATTCTTATTCCATTTCACCAAACCCCGACAAAGTTAATTTATTGATTGAGTATTTTTTTGACACATTTTCCATTGTTGGTCTAAAGAATTTTTTTATTGAGTTATTTTTGTAAAGGAATGTCAATTATTTTTACGGCAATTCTTTTTTAATTATTGATGTATTTTCGACAAACTTTTAATTCCAATTATAGAAAAATTTTCCCAAAAGTCTCAAGCATATGGCAAGTCCTTAACGATTTAAGGGGAAAAATTTTGGATTGTGTTATCAAGAAGCATATATTCCACAATTTCCCATTTTCAAAGAAGGTAAAAAAAAATTAATTTGAACCGATTTTTATGAGAGAGCATTTAGAACCAGTTTTTATGGTTTGAACCATATTTTGATTTAAATTTTGTAAGTAAAATACTGTGTCAAAAATGATTGGAACCGTTTTATTGCCAAATAGGGCCAAATATTCAGCAAAAAGAAAAAAAAGCAAAAAGTAAAACTTTTTTTATATAGTGTTTAGCAGTCGTGGTCTAGATTACTTTCATAATTATAGCTGTGTAAAGCTCTCATATGCTACAGTAACAATAAAAAAATCGCTACAATGTAAAGCCTCATATAATACAGTAAAAACAGTTCTAACTATCCTGTCAAACATCTCAAAGAGCATGTTTGGCAGTTATGATCTAAACCATTTTTTTAGTTATAAAAATTATAAAACTCTCACATATCACAATAATAATAAAAAAATCACTTTAACATAAAATTTTTATATACTATAATAAAATAATTTTAACTTATGGCTCTAACCCTCGTCAAACATCATCTCATTTTTTTTAAAACATACAGCTATAAAACACTCTAGAACATCCCCTGACAAGGGTTGGTTTTGAACTTTCCAATCGTAAGGTGTGAATTTCCACATTTTACCATTGACCACGGACGGGCGGAGGCTTCCCCAGCTCACGTGATCTCTCGTACCAAGTCAAGCTCCGATGCGCTCACGCCCAACGACTCTACACTTTTCGCCAACCGAATTTCTCGCCAAATAGTTCTCGATTATTCAACCACGCGACCTTAGCGCGTGAGGCGTTAGTACGTTTTCAGTGATTTAAATCAGCGGCTAATGCAAGGACTTTTTAAGCACAATCAGCGGCATCCGAGCCCAGTTTCGTCTTCTTCGAGAAAAACTGTAGGACCCACCATTGCTCGATCACGTGACCGAACCACCCCCGGCTTGTTCTTTATATATGAGCCCTCATGTCCCGACGCTCCAACGGAACTATTTCCTATCTCTCGTTTCTCGCGTTTCTCATCACTCTCCTTGTCATCTCAGTCTCTCTCGCTCTATTTTTCTCCAATGGGTAATTCATTTCTGATCTTTTTTTTCAGTTATCTTGTTATATCTGTTTGGATTGTGTTTATCGGTTTTATGTTTTCATTTTTGTGAATTTTTTTTTTATTTTTTTGATTGGCAGCTTCGGACAAGATCAAGATTGGAATCAATGGTAATAGTCAGATCTCAGATCTAATTTTTGTGTAGATGAAGCATAAACCCTAGATTTGAAGTTTTCTGTCAGGTTTTTTTCTTCTTTTTGAAAATGTTTTTTTTATTTTCATTTTTTTTTAGGATTCGGAAGAATCGGGCGTTTGGTTGCTAGGGTTGCTCTTCAGAGGGACGATATTGAGCTCGTCGCTGTTAACGATCCCTTTATAACCATTGATTACATGGTAATTTTGATGATTTCTGCGATTTTGGTATCGGATTTGGGGAAAACTTGAGAACTTGAGATCTGATCGATGATTACTGTGATTTGATTTCAGACGTACATGTTCAAGTACGATTCCGTACACGGACAGTGGAAGCACCACGAACTCAAGGTCAAGGACGAGAAGACCCTTCTCTTCGGCGAGAAGCCCGTCACTGTTTTCGGAGTCAGGTATACACAGATCTCATTTTTGAGCCTACTCATTTAGTGTTGCATTGTACTTGGAGACAGCCATTGGTGTTTGTTTGCATCTTGAAACATGTTTGGGTTTTGTTTGGTAATTTGAAGAAACCCTGAGGAGATTCCATGGGCCGAGACCGGAGCCGAGTTCGTTGTCGAGTCAACTGGAGTTTTCACTGACAAGGACAAGGCCGCTGCTCACTTGAAGGTTTGCTCTGATTTCTTTTTAATGGTTTTATTGGTTTTGGAAAATGTGGTATGTTTGTGGTGTGTTCTATGCGTTTGGTTTTGGCTGGTTTTGGCTGGTTTTAGTGGTATGTTTGAGATTTATTGTATTGTAGTTCGATTATGTTTAATGCGTATGTATGTGTTTTCACTAGAAAATTAAATTGAATTCTTGTTGCGGGTCATTTGACTTTGATTGTTGTATCAGGGTGGTGCTAAGAAGGTTATTATCTCTGCCCCGAGTAAGGATGCACCCATGTTTGTTGTTGGTGTCAACGAGCACGAGTACAAGCCAGAGTTGAACATTGTTTCCAATGCTAGCTGCACCACCAACTGCCTTGCTCCCTTGGCGAAGGTTGCTTCTTTTCCCATTTATGAAATTCTGTTTTTTAATTTTTTACAATAATGGTTTATTTGTTTATGTTTCTGCTTGAATTTCTTGCTTAGTTTACACTCGTTGTTGTTTATACGTTGAATTTGCTACAGGTCATCAACGACAGGTTTGGAATTGTTGAGGGTCTCATGACTACCGTGCACTCCATCACTGGTAAGCTCTGGTCAGTGAAATTGCTTTGTGCGTTTATGATTTGTGAATTGAGAAACTGATCAGCTTTTCTTTTGTTTTTGCAATTTAGCAACTCAGAAAACCGTTGATGGCCCATCATCGAAGGACTGGAGAGGCGGAAGAGCTGCTTCCTTCAACATCATTCCCAGCAGCACCGGGGCTGCCAAGGTAATGTCTTGGCTTCTTATTCAGTTGTATTCTTGTTGGGTTTTGTGAACATGATTTGCTAACCTGGAATTTGTTTACACAGGCTGTCGGAAAAGTTCTTCCATCTCTTAATGGTAAGCTGACTGGAATGTCCTTCCGAGTTCCTACAGTGGATGTCTCAGTTGTTGACCTCACCGTCAGGCTTGAGAAAGCAGCAACCTATGACGAGATCAAGAAGGCCATCAAGTGAGCATTGTTTAATGTTTATTACTGTCTCTCTTTCAAGCATATAGTGTCTTCTTTGTACTTTAGAGCACATATGTTTCGTGGTTTAACTTCTTATATGTCGCTTTTGTGTAATCAGGGAGGAGTCTGAGGGCAAGCTGAAGGGCATTTTGGGCTACACTGAGGATGATGTTGTGTCTACCGATTTTGTCGGTGACAGCAGGTTAGTCAGTCGTTCGATTATTCTCCGATCTTGTGGGGTGTTGTTGAGGTAAATGAAATTGAGAGTTGGCTATGGACTTGATCTAATTTGCTGTCTGCTATACTTACAGGTCAAGCATTTTTGATGCCAAGGCTGGAATTGCATTGAATGCAAACTTTGTGAAACTTGTCTCCTGGTATGACAACGAGTGGGGCTACAGGTAATTCACTTTTCTCGGTTTTTTCGTTTTGTATAGTTTTTACGTACTGTCTGCCTCCTTTCTTACCATTTTTCCTTTCTCTTGGTTTTTGCAGTACCCGTGTGGTTGACTTGATCCGCCACATTGCATCTGTCAGCAAATAAACTAAACCTTTGAAGATTCATGGCTTCTCTTTTCCCCGTTTTGGTCGAGTTTAAAGGTTTTTGTTGACGTGTTCTCAACTTTGGAGTTTTTAATAAGCTAATGATGCCTCTCTGGTATTTGTTTTTTTGTGTTTGATGTTCCGTTAATGGAGTCTTCATTTTTAACCAGTTTCGGAAGAAACCTGTAATGGTAGTTAGAATTTTTATAATCTTGATGTAAACAATTACATGGTCTTCATATGAAATTATTGAAAGGTGGCTTTCTCTTAATTTTTCCTGTTACTTCATTGCCTCATTTCCAGTGTTTGATTATTATAAGTTAGCACTTAAAAGCTGGTTTGCATGTTCATCCGTCAATCGTAAAAATGCTGTTGCCCCAGATGTCAAAGAACCATCATGTTAAGCTTCGATGCATGTGCTTTGCCATTCGATGTCGTTTTCGGTGTGCTTTTGATTGTCGCTTTCCAATGTAGAAAAGGAAACAAATATATACTCAAATCATCAGTTCAAAATTCTGTCTCATATTAATCAAACTGCTACTTCTATGCTGAATGCTGTCATCAATGGATTGCTTCCATAAATATCTGGATCAGTTTAACTGTTTAATTTACTGATTAGGATTTTGACATAATTTTTTAATTCTATTTTCGCATATTTATTTTATAGGTATATTTTTATCATAATCTAAATTAAATTGGCCTCTTAAGGCACTTGGGAGTATTCTAATATAAAATTTGTACATATTAAAATTCACCTTAATTCATCAAGATTTTTACACAAAAATGCACATGAAATTTCATAATATTTTTGTTACATAATTTTATAATTACAAAATATGAATTATTTGGATTAAATTTTTTAATTTAAACTAATGAATTTTCTTGGATATTATAGATTCCTCTTGACATCTTTGCCCCAATGAAGTGTGACAGAGATGAAATTGAAGTAAGTCAAATTAGAAACACACATTTACATTTGTAGATTTTGAAGATAAAAAATAGTTTCTAAAATTAGAAAGACAAATAGTTAAAAGTTAAAATGCTTGCTTACACGCTTTTATGTATAAATCAGACAAATTTACAGCTACAGCATGTTGTAAAAAGCAGAGTTGTATGATGCTCTTCAGTATTACAGACAACACAATCACATGCAAATTCTTGCACAAATTCCATTTTCGCATTTGAACACTTATGAAACATCTCATTATTTTTCTCATAGGTAATTTAGTAACTTAAGGAAAGGCTTTAAGGATTTATTATACATGGACACGGAAACATCAATTAAAACATTGACAGGTTTTTGGCTGAGTGGTGGGAACCACGGTTATTACTATAAATTCAGTTATGAATAGTATAAAACTCTCATATATTATAGTAACAATAAAAAAATTGCTACAGTATAAAGTTCTTACATGCTACAGTAAAAGTCATTCTAACTAACGGTTTCTACCACCATTTTAAACACCACATGAGACTCAAACTTACGTGTGGTCGATTACTATCTGTTACAACTGATATTAAACTTAATCAGTTGAAACTTGAAACTAATAATTTCAGTTTTAATCAATATTTTTAGTTTAAATATACATTTTTGGTTTAAAATTTAAACAATAATTTTAACTAATTTTGATTTAAACCAACTTTTTTTATATATCTGTCAAATAATATATAACTATAAATTACGACTCCAACTCAGATTCCAACTCATATTATGGGTTCTAGCCAACAACATTCTAACAAAACTTTCAAACGAAGGCTAAATGAACCATGCATCGTAAGATTTGATCAATGGTCAATTAGGATATCATGAACCAACAATGACATCACTTATAATTAAATCTAATTAAACAATTTCCCAATATCTTTCACTTTCATTTGAATAGGATAAATCAACGAAGTAAACATCATTATGAAAGCAGTAAACGTAAAAATAAAAATAATAAAAACTTTCATTTACTCTTTTGCATTACATCAATATTTGCTACAAACAAAACTCTAACCACCAAGGACATAAATATGAATTTACACAAACAATGACTTTAAATCTCACTGCATTTGAGGACTGGGATACTAAGGGCCGTCTGATTTAGGTATTACCAATGTTTTTTAGACTCAAATCTTTAGATTGGATTTGATATACGTTTAGTAATATTAATATTCAGATCTCAATTGAGTTTTAAATATAAAATTTGAGTTTTGACCTCCCTTAAACTCATAATATTTGAATTCAAATTTTACACTATAATATTACTTTTTTCAGATTTTTTTCCTCTTATTCTTGAGAAAAAAATACATTTCTTCGTTTGATATTGATTGAGATATGATTCTTCTTTTATTATATCTACGTTGCATATTTTTTAATATAATAAACATTAAGATTTTGTTAGATTTAAAAAAAAATTAAAAACTTTTTTCAGTATCTATCCAAACACAAATTTTAATTTTATTCTTCTTCAATTTAATACTTTAACTACACATTCAAACATATATTAAAATAATAATTTAAATTACATAATTTAAATAAAAATATTCAAATCAACATGTACGAATTTATCTACCAAAAAGAACAATATAAACTCTCCTCTTTTACAGCTGAAATGTTTGCAATTGCAGGGAAAAGAAATAGCCTCATTCGTCTCCAATATTCCTAATGGTTTTCGAAGCTTCCAAGGAGAAGCCGAGAGAATAAAGTCAGGTAGTCATTTTCTAGATAAACTTGAGTCGCTCCAGTCTTTAAAAAGTTCTCGAGCCACCCATGATCTCTCGCTTCCCAAAATGCATCAATGTTGTCATCCGGCCTTTTCTTTCCAATTCTTCCAAAACCTGTTCCTTTTTTTATGGCTTATCGGAAACAGCTCAGGCTGTCGCTCTTTCTGACCTCGATATTCTCGTCGAGAAAGTGGGCCTCGGAAGCAGTGAATACGAGGTCGTCGAGTCTCTTTCCGATGGTCCGCAATGTATCAGGATTCAACTCACCCACCAACTGTTTGTTGAATTGCTTCACCGGTTTAAGGATGATTGGAAGTCCTCTTTGGGCGTTTTCAGATGGGCCGAGTCACGATCGGGATACGAACATACATCAGAAGCGTATGACATGCTTCTTGACACGCTTGGTAAAATGAAAAAAATGGATAAAATGATTATGATTCTGCACGAAATGCGTGAAAATAAGGTTGTCACTATAAATACTGTGGCTAAGGTGATGAGAAGATTTGCTGGTGCTGGGCAATGGGAGGAAGCTGTGAGGATATTTGATGAGTTGGGCAGTTTTGGTTTGGAGAAGGATGTGGAATCGATGAACTTGTTGATTGATACACTTTGCAAAGAAAATCGGGTGGAGCAGGCACGTGAAATTTTCTTGAAGTTGAAGCCTCATATTTTGCCAAATGCCAACACTTTTAACATTTTTATTCATGGTTGGTGCAAAGTCGGGCGGGTGGACGAGGCGAACTGGACGATTCAAGAGATGAAGGGCCATGGGTGCCGTCCTTGTGTCATAAGCTACTCGACCATTGTCAAGTTTCATTGCTCTCAAGGAAACTTTGATTTGGTCCACGATGTGCTTGATGAAATACGAACCGAAGGGTGCCCTCCGAATGTTGTTACTTACACTACTATCATGAGTTATATGGCAAAGGCAGATAAGTATGAGTATGCTTTACAAATAGCCGAGTGTGTGAAATCTGACGGATTGAAACCTGATACGCTGTTTTATAATTCATTGATCCACATTCTAGGTAGAACCAGCCAAGTACTCGAGGCTATTCGTGTTTTCGAGGTTGAGATGCCCAAGAACAATGTTGTCCCTAATACATCTACCTACAATACAATGATTGCCATGTTTTGCCATTCCTGTCAAGAGGAAAAGGCCTCGAGTCTCCTTAAAAGGATGGAAAATTCGGGGATTTGTAAGCCTGACGTTCAAACGTACTACCCATTGCTCAAATTTTGCTTTAGAACTGGCAAAACAGACGGTTTTTTATGAAAATTACTGGATGACATGGTAAAAAAACATCATCTTAGTCTTGATATATCAGCATTCACACTTTTGATTCATTGGCTCTGTAGAGCAACTAAGTGTGAGTGGGCTTTCCTCCTCTTTGAGGAGATGATTGGTCAGGGAATAATGCCCAGATATAAGACATGTCGTTTGCTTTTTGAGGAGGTCAAACAGAAGCATATGTACGATGCTGCAGGGAAGATTGAAGCCTTCATGAAGAAGATGTAAATGTCTGAGGACAGCATGCCGAGGTACTCGCATAGTTGCATTCTTTTGAGATGACAAATAATCCAACACAATCATAGTTTTGTTTTTATTTTGCTGTTTGAAATTGCTCATAGTTGCAAATCAACAAGGATCGTAACCTATAGTTTTTTGTCTAGACACTGAAGCAGCTTAAGTTACGTGGATCCAAAAAAATAAAACTGCCCCAACGGGGCTTTACTGTTAGCGATGGCAATGGGATGGGTTTGGGGCAGGGTAGCGCCAACCTGTCCCTTGAAAACAAAATTACCTCCATTGTAGTCAGCAATTTTTTTTGAAATGACGGGTCTGTTTAGTAAATAGATTCAAATTGTGTTGATTTTTTTCCACAATATAAGAGAGATTTTTTGGGATTTATGTAGCAAACTGATTTGAGTTTTGGGGGAGACAAACTCTCAAAATGGGGATTGGAAGAATTCAAGTGATTTGACTGATTTGGATTTTGATAGATGCTAAACACTTGCCCGGTTATTAGAATTTTGGGAGTCCAAAGAGTTCTTGCAGTCTACAACCAAACGGGCACGAAAAGAACGCGCACACAGACTTTGAGTGAGGATGAATATTAAACAAGACAGGTAATCAGGCTGGGTACCCCAAACATGTCCCTATCCCACAGTTTGTTCCGGGGTTATCTTTAATCCATTTACAACTTGGACCTGATTAGTGATTAGGATGACTTTAACCCACGCTATTTTTGGTGGATGTCTACGAGTAAATCAGTTCACGGGTTAAGTTAATTATCATTTCTATATTTAATCATTGTTTAATCTCAAGTCAAATACGAGAACCTAGATAGCACAAGTCGTTACCATCCATTTTATAGTGGTGTAGACAAACAAAGATGTCATTTTTTTTAATTAATTCAGAGTCAGGAACTAAGACATTGCTAGTAGTGCTGGATAATATATTTGTACATTTTAGATTCATGAGTCACGTGTTTGTGTCCATTGTCCATGCATGGAACTAAGAAAGTAGCAAATAGCTCAGATTTTAAAGAATCAATCTCGAGATCCAATGATGCTGATAACAAGTAAGGTAAAAACAAAAACTAGTAAGCTATACTAGATCAAGCTGTCTCTATTTTTCCTTGCCATGTGCTAGATGGACCACTTTTACATTTTTTTAACCATTGTAAAGCTTTCTGACACATGGGAACTGAATTTCTTAATAAGACCCTGTTTTTATAAGTTTTCGTAAAACCATTGCCTTAATTATGTTGCAGCCAAGAGCGAAGAGCGTTAAATAAACTATTATAGCTATCCATACTTGAAAACAGAAATTATGGTTTTGTTTTAACTGCAATTGCAGGCTTCTTTTACCCCACTTGTTGATCAAAATAAATAGAACTTGCTACTACTAGTTTTTCCTTGTGAAGCACAACACGATATTGTTGGAACAAATTGTTTAGGTTGGTGTAATGATGGAAACGTTGAAAAGATGTGCTTTCCACTAATAAGATCTTGGTGTGACCAAAAAGTAAAACTTTTGTAGAGAATAATGGAATCAAAACTTTCTGCAGAACCAATATCAGGAATTTCCTCATTGATGAGTTGAAATATGACTGTTTTTCAGCCTCGGATAGTGAGTATGACTTTATTATTGCAACAATTTGGCCTCGTAGTATGCAAATTTGAGTGGTAAGATTTTCATTAAACTTCATTATATAACTTTTTCGCTTTTTCCCAATATAATCTTGATTTAACAGTCCAAAATTACAGAGTACTAGTAAGGTGATTTTTGTACCTACAACAAAATTGCCATATTTAGCCTGGGGTATTTGCTGAAAGTGATTTTTAGGCTGAAAACACGTCCGAGTGTCTAGATACCAAAAAAGCAACAGAATGTTATGAATTAGGACCACATTTCCAAATAAAATACAACTACTGTATGTGGTTGGGAGCCAATGAATAAGAGTGGTGTCTCTTAGGCAAACCTATAGTAACCTATGGATCAACTTCAGACATGTTTTTCTTTCTGAAAAATGACATCAATGAATTATCAAGGGTGCTCGCCTTTAACAGGTCATTAAAGCATTATTATTGTGGAATTTTATTGGCCAAATGATAATATTTAGTGGGGCATGGCACTCCATTTAGTGTCTGATTGCCATTGCCAACTTGGACTTTCACGTTTTTTGATGGAGTGCCATGTCCCCTAACCATAAAAGCAAATAATAAGTCATTCAGTACTAAAATAATTTTTTTTTAAAAGAAAAAACAACAACAACAACGCAATTTCTTTAGTGGGGAAAGAAGAAGATATCCATTAACCAAATTTAACGATTTCAAAACATGCACTATCGGTAAAAATTTTTACCGAAACAGTTGAGGAAAAAAAAGAAGCAAATAGTAAACAAGTCCACCTATTGATCACTAGCCATAAAAGGAGAAGAGGGTCTCCATCTTGCAGTCTACTTAATCACTAGCCAACTTCCTATTTAATATTTATCCACCCAACTAGTTAGGTCAAGTAAATGGCAATGAAGGAAACTGGCTTGAGTAAAGGCATAATAATGAAAATAAAAACATTTTCTGGCTCTTTCTATAACCGAGTGATATTGTGGGTCCTAGTTTGGATTTTTTTCTTATTTTGCGTCTGCATTTACCCCCAACATTATGACCAACCATGTGTTAGTAGCTATTGAAAAAGGCAAAAATTGAAGTTAGGTTCCTTTGGTTTGTACGATGTGATGTGCCCAAAACTTTGTTGGAACAAGCACCATGAGAGTGAGATACGCACCAAGATTGGCTTTTGCAACAATTTCCATGGATTAGAAAGTGCAATTTTTAACCTGCTTGCCAGAGATGAAAAAAGTGCAAACTGACAAACATGTAAGGGAAAGAGGATATATCCGAAAACCCAAAAAGAGCTTTACGCTCCTAGCAAAAGCAAACCAACCAAAAAACAAAAAAGAAAAAGAGAGAAAAACGACAATGAATACAAGTTCTAAACAAAGTCTGGGTTCTGAAATGACCCAAAATATATAAAAAGCTTTTTATGTGTCCTAACTGTTACCTGTCCCTTGCCCCTTCGGGCCTCTTGTTATTATCAGTTAATGAAACTGTTGAAACATAAAACTTTGCTCAAAACGAGTCAGACACTTCGTAGTTTGGTCTAGTGTTTATAAATGTGTAGTTACAGGACTCGCATCTTTTTCTCTCTCTTGGTTCTGCGGACGAAGAGAATCTCAATCTTTCTATGCTTCATTCCCAACTTTTTTCTCCACCATATAATCTTTTCCAAAATCTCTACTAATCAAGTGGTCTTTTCTAGTTTGTTTTATCTTATGCCGTCTCTTTCCTCATCTTGGATCATACATTCTATTTTTGTAACTTTCTTTCCCTTGAAAGCAACGAGCCTCTCTCTCTCTCTCTTCCCGGAAAGCTTCTTCAATTGATTGGTCCATTATATGGCTCTCCTTCCTTTCTCTTCTCTTTCCAACACTCCTTATCCCTTCCACTGTCCATATTCTTTAGTGGGTTTCTTCTAACTTTCCATGCAATTTCTCAAACTTGTCAGAAAAAATAACTGTTTAGATTTAACCTTTATGCTTTGATTCTGATATTCCTCATCATTTTTTTTTAGCTTTTTAAAGATTTTCCCATCTTAAAAGAATCATATTTTTTTTAAGTTTTCCACTTCCACTTTGCTCTTAGTTCAGTGAGCTTCCTCTGTCAGTTAATTTTCCCGGGAAAACAAAAGAAAAAAAAAATGGCACCACCAAATTTTCCTTTGAGGTGGGAAAGCATTGGAGACCAATGGTGGTATGCCTCACCAATAGACTGGGCAGCAGCCAATGGCCTCTATGATCTGGTCAGAGAGCTTCTCCATTTAGACACTAACCTCCTCATCAAACTCACCTCTCTCCGCAGAATCCGGCGGCTGGAGACTGTCTGGGATGACGAGGCGCAATTCGACGATGTGGCTAGATGCCGCTCCGAAGTCGCCAAGAAACTCCTCCTTGCGTGTGAGACAAGGAATGGCCACAACTCCCTCATAAGAGCAGGCTATGGAGGGTGGCTTCTCTACACTGCTGCCTCAGCTGGGGATGTGGAGTTTGTAAAGGAATTGCTCGAGAGAGACCCTCTTTTTGTATACGGGGAAGGAGAATATGGTGTCACTGATTTGTTCTACGCTGCGGCGAGGAGCAAGAATTCGGAGGTTTTCAGGCTCTTGCTTAATTTCTCCTTGACCCCACCTAAATGTGGCCTCAAAAGTGGAGAGTTGGACTTGGAGGAGGAAGAGCAGGAGTTGGGTTGTGTAGGCAAAGAGTTTAGGTGGGAAATGATGAACCGGGCAGTTCATGCGGCGGCTAGGGGCGGGAATTTGAAGATGTTGAGAGATCTTCTTGGGGAAAATGGCGATGGTGGCTCTCATGTTTTGACTTTCAGGGATGCTCAGGGGTGTACTGTCTTGCATACTGCCTCTGGCAGGGGCCAAGTAGAGGTGAGTCTCTAGTATGTCTTCTGTTATATGCTTCATATGTATATCCTTTTTTCATATCAGTTCTTCAGGATTTGTTCTTGTGAGAATTAGTTTTAGTCAGAACCTTAGATTACAACTAGAGATGTGTAGGAAGAAATTTTGAGCTAATCTGTATACTTTCTACATGGAAATGACGTCTACATATTCATAGTTGGTTTAATTTACTGTCGGTTAGACATCAAATGGCATGGCCAACTTTGTTGGTGTGTTTGTTTGTGTCCTTAGATTTTCCTATTGCTAGCACATATAATTGTTTACGGAAGTTCCAATGCTAGGAAAGTATTGGCTGTCTCTACAATGCCCAATCCAAGCTTATATACTGACTGATGAGAAATAAGATACAGATAAATAGAGATTTAAGATTATGCTTTTCTATTACAGTTGTTTATCTTAGTTGTTATTATTTATTTGGATTATTTAGAGTTTGGTTAAGTTTTCCTTTTATTTGGTTAGGTTAACTGTTGTGTTTTTTGCTTCTCTATAATTAGGCCGTAATAATTATTTTTCAATACTCAGAACTCTTGTTGTTTTTCTTCTTCCCTCCCCATCTCTCTAATGTTGTTAAATTTGATTATTCTATCAATTTCAGGTTGTTAAGGACCTTATCGCAAACTTTGACATCATCACTTGTACGGATAATCAAGGTAACACAGCACTACATGTGGCTGCTTACAGGGGATTCTTAGCTGTTGTAGAGGTCCTGATTCTTGCATCTCCATTACTAACCACTTTGCTAAACAATTATGGAGACACTTTCCTACACATGGCAGTGGCTGGTTTCCGAGCACCCGGTTTTCGGAGAGTGGACAAGCAGATTGAGCTCATGAAGAAGCTTCTATGTGACGATATTGTGAACATCAGGGACATCATCAATGTGAAGAACAATGATGGAAGAACGGCTCTTCACATGGCTGTATCTGAGAACATCCACATCAACTTGGTGGAGCTCCTCATGACCGTTCCGTCAATCAATCCGAACATCCGTGATGCCTATGGAATGACTCCTCTTGATCACCTCAAGCAGCGGCCTCAATCAGCATCTTCAGAAATTCTGATCAAGCAGTTGATTTCAGCTGGTGGGATCTCCAACTGTCAAGACCACAGGACGAGAAGTGCCCTTGTCTCCCACCTGAAAACGCATGGTATCGTAACTAGTCCCGGGACTTCTTTCAGAATCCCTGACGCGGAAATTTTCTTGTACACTGGCATCGAGAGTGCTAATTCTGATGCTAGTTGTGATCATGCACAAGTCAGTGAATACTCTGGTGATCTGAGCCCGTTTGAGCCTAACAACTCATTGATGAACAACAAGAAGGAATCCAATTCTGCAAACAATGCTGCAAAACGCCTCCAGTTTTTCCTTAGATGGCCTAGAAAGAAAGACAAGAAGAAGCTTAATAGAGAAGAGCTCAAAGATGACGATTCTCTTGATTCGCCAAGCAGATACAGAGATTTTGATGACAAGCCCATCCCTCTTAGGCAGCTATACTTGAAATCTTCATCTCTTCCCGGCAACAGAAGGATATATTCTGATGGAAGTTTTCCAAGCCCATCTACTAAAATGAGATTTGCTGCTGGACTAATGCATGGTGTGATCAAGACAATGCCTCATTTAACTACTGCTTCGGCTGATCATTATTCTGCTTCGAGTACTAATTCAGGATCGTCCACATGTTCACCCGATTTCAAGGATAAACAAAAGAGCCTGAACTTCACTGGACCTTCTTGCTCAAACCAGAAAGAATCCGATATGAATGAGTACTTCTGTTTTGGCGCACAAGGCCTAGCGCCGGTGGAGGATTCGATGAGTTGCACGGGACAGAAACATCAGAATTATAGGCATTACAGTTCTCTAGTGGCTTGATCAGACAATACAAACAAGTTGGTGTTGAGTAGAAGGCTATTGAGCTCTTGATGGTCTTTCATTTTTTTTCCCTGTTTTAAACCATGTCCGGTGAATTTTATTTCTATAATATGTATATCATGTAATGAGCACCTGAAAATAATTTTCATATCATGGATATATTATGGAGAATGAGTAGCTACACTATTGGACTCTATGTAGACCTTCTGTACGGATATGTACTAATTATAAGACTCTTGATTTTTCAGATAGTAGAGTTCTTAATACAAGTCATGTATATGTTACATTTGCTTGAACATTACTGTTCAGTGAAGGAAGTTGGAACAGATGAGAAACTAGAGAAAAAGAATTGGCTTTACATGACATGCTCTAATGTGTAGTATGCTTCACCGATTCGAATCACAATTCAAATCATTTTGTTACTTTTTTTTTTTCTCTTAAAAATTTGAATTTCTACTCAAACTTTTTGTTTAAGTCTATGAACCGAACAAGCATTAAGAATACAAATGATAATACCCTGTTATCCCCTAATGTCATGGACATGGTGGAAGTTGGTGTCCTAATTTGAATTTGATTTTGAGTTTGCTCATCTTCTATTGCTTAAAGCCACATATTAATTTGGGCTTAATGAAAAAAAAAAATTACTAGTTAGGTTTAAATATAACAAAAAACTTTAAGATTTTCTATAACTAGTGAAATTTATACAATTGAAATAGTTACCAGGTAATTTTGTAGTGCAAAACTAAAATACAATTACAGTTGTTACCATGTAAATTTTATTTTCTTAGAATACTTCAAAAGAGTATACCATTTCTATTAGTTTTTTTCATGTAGTGCAATATTTACTATTATATACATTTATAGATCACAAGTAATATGGCTGAAAAGAAAATGTTCCTGATATATATATATATATATATATATATATATATATATATGGGATTTAGCCATGGTTTGGGATTAAAAAGATAAATAACCCTTGTGTCCCTGATTTATGCATATTTGTGTGTGTGTGAGAGAGAGAGAGAGAAAGAGAGAGAGATTTAGCAATAGTTTGGAGTTAAAAATATAATTAAAATTAATTAACCCTCTTTTCTCTTTTTCAGACACGTGTCCTTCAAAATTTTATAATTTAGATCACGTATTTCATGACAATTTTTGGTAGTGGAATATATGTATATATCCCCTCAAAAAATATATATATGTATGTATATATATATAGGTGTACAGTATGGCTGTACCTGTATGCACGAAAATCTCTTTAAAACTTTCTTACATAAAATTTGTCGTAATTTTAGAAATCAATTAAAAAAGTTATCTTACATAAAAACACTTGTTATGTTTTATTTATGGGTATAAGTGAACGGGGATTAAATATGTGAAATTTAAGGAAAATAACAAAAATTGATTTCTAAAGAAAGAAAGAGAGAAAGAGGGAGAGATTTAGCCATAGTTTGGAGTTAAAAATATAATTAAAATTAATTAACCCTTTTTTCTCTTTTTCAGACACGTGTCCTTCAAAAATTTATAGTTTAGATCACGTATTTCATGACAATTTTTGGTAGTGGAATATATGTATATATCCCCTCAAAAAATATATATATGTATATATATAGGTGTACAGTATGGCTGTACCTGTATGCACGAAAATCTCTTTAAAACTTTCTTACATAAAATTTGTCGTAATTTTAGAAATCAATTAAAAAAGTTATCTTACATAAAAACACATGTTATGTTTTATTTATGGGTATAAGTGAACGGGGATTAAATATGTGAAATTTAAGGAAAATAACAGGTGGAACGTGAACTCCACCATCCAATGTCTCCGAGCATTTTATAATTACAAGGCCTAAAATTTCTCAACCGTAAAATTACAAACGACAACTTACAAAGGCAGGTGGGATTCAACTAAATCCACAATGTCTGTGAACATTTTATAATTAACGCCTTAAATTTCCCGACCGTAAAATTTACAAACGACAACTTGTATAGGCTCCAAACAACACCTGTTGAATGTTTTAAAAAAGAACATACAGGACCCGTTAAAGTCCAAATCATGTTTCCTTGAGTATCCCATCTTATTTATTCAATAAATCATTTAGATTTAACAGGGAAGCCTATATGTTAAAAGTAATTATATAAATTTACGTACTTGTCAAAATTTTAATGGTGGG
>CAMOHE010047101.1:64394-87291 GCA_946598075.1 Artocarpus hirsutus | reverse complement strand
TTTTTTTTTTTTGTTTTTTTATCAGTTGTTTGATTTGTGCATTTGTAGAAATGTCCGTGTGTATGTGTTTTGTCTAAGAGTTTTTCAAGGTTTTTGTCTTAGGAACAGTCTAATCGATGGATGGGGAAAAGAAATTATGTAAATATTTAGCTGTTTTACGGCAATTAACATAATTGGGGTGTGATTTTGTGGCAGGCAATTGAATGAGTCGACTGTCCAAAGCGCTGAAATGGATGGGTTTTTACTGCATCTACAAAATGAGCAGAAAGAAGCAATTATTAAGGAGGAACCCGGTTTGCATATCTACTCGAGTAAAGATGTTGACATGTAAGTAACTAGATATGAAGCTGGCTTAGATATGTGTATGAATTCGTATGCATGTGAGACAATTCAGAAAGGATCAGTTTTTACTTTAGTATTCATCTTTTTTGTGATAACTCTTTTTATTCAGATTAGAAAGTAAGGTGAGGCATAGGCAGAAGGCCACCTGACATAGTTGAATCTTGATTTTAGCCCCCTCAAATGAATATATTTTGTTTTTTATACATGTAAGATACACGTTACATGATGCTTGATGTTTCTAAATTGTTTGGCTGTACAAATTTTACTCTGTGTTTGATGATGTGACCAATCTGCTGATTTTTCTATCAATTAATTTCATCAACATTCCAAATTCAAAAGACAATCTTTGCTTAAAGTTGGATAATTGGTGAGGAATTGGATATAGGATTTTGAACGATGAAGATGGAGATGCAAAAGAAGAGATCCTTGGCACTCCAACATGCAGTTCTCAGGAACCCTACTCAGATCCCTTTGATTCTACTCCTCAAACAAATGGCAGAAATTTTTCTTCGGGGAAACCATCAAAACTCATCACACCCTTTGGACAAAGAACCCAAAAGTTTGTGGTGAAATTTAGCATCAATAATAAGCCCAGTATGGAGAACGGAGATAAGGAACTTGATCCCGAAAATCATGAGGATGATATTATTAGGAAGGTCCAACCTGGTAGAAGGTGCTCTCTGATAGTCCATTGTTCAAAGCCGGAAACAGGTTGTAGGTTCATGTATGATAGGATTGAAGATAGGGTATGTGATTCTTATCATAGCATAAGGGGACAATTACTTTTTCCCTTATTACTTGTACTTACTAAAATATGAGTGTTTGGCTTGTAGTTTCATGCACTTGAGAACCGAATCCGAAAACACTCAGTTGCAATTACTTCATCCAAGCTGTATGAAGAACCAGTGGATCCTACAGTTTCATCCCAGGCATATGAACACCTCCAGTCTAGATTAATCTCAGACTGGTCAAAGTTTGTTCTTGTATTGCCATTTCATAAAACATAATGTTGAAATGTGGTAAAGAGGCAATCTCAGTTTTCAATTTCTTCATTGCCTTGTTGTTACTTGTTTGCTTCATGTGCTAAAGAAGCTGCATCAGCCTATAAGCCTATAAGTTAATGAATTTGAAGTCCCCCCCACCAAAAAGAAAAGCATATTTACTGTTGGCATGATATGTTGCGATGGAGAAGGTCATTTGAACGAGAAATACACCTTGCTGCAGAGCAGGTAAAGGCTCCCGGCACTTCTGTTTCATCATGCGCATCAGTGTATCAACAAGATGACAGGGAAATACTCCCCATGCTTTGTAAAACACTTTGTAGAGTTCACAATATCAAGGATTGTTGAAACCAGATGAAAGTTCGTCAAGAATTCTGATGTATTTGACTGGCATATCATGCATATCTAAGTTCCTTATTGGTGCACATGACGTGGTTTTTTTTTCCAATATGTGTTTTTTTCCATCATATTTCTGACAGTGTTGAGCATTCTGGAGGGCAACGAGTTCGTCTAGAATTACAAAACTTGAACCAGTTTTCAATCTTTCCAGGCCAGGTGTGCAAGATGCTCCATAATAACTATAGCTATGGATCGCTTACAAACTTCTATGAAGCAACTTGTTGAAACTGACAGTGTTTGAACGTGAAAGGAATGCCTTCATGCAGGTAGTAGGTATTGAAGGGCACAATCCTAGCGGACACTGTTTGATTGCTTCAAAAATTGTAGAATCTATCCCTTTATCTGATTTGGCTGATGTGGATTTGCATCCAACAAAGAAACAAGCTTTGGATAAGGAGATCGAGTCCAATGGTCAGTCTGGTCCGCTGGCAGAACTGTCAGTGGTACATAATCTTGAATTCCTTACCTTGTCACTTGATGATTCACGGCTCACAAATTCACACGTTTACTTTCGGCACCAGTTGAATTTGGGGTCACATATATCCTCCACTTTTAGAAATATATTACCCCTAACTTGTTACTTGAACAATCTTCCAATATTTGTATGTGTTATGCACTTAAACAGATAATAGCTTCAGGCCCTTTCACCACAACAGACAATTTATTATTCGAGCCTCTAGTTGAGTTGCTAGCATATGCAAAGCGAAAGCCACCTCAGTTGCTTATTTTGGTAAGGAGCTACTGATCTTCATATGAAAGTCCTATCAAATTTTGATTCATCAGTCGAGCAGGAAAGGTCCAATTTCTTACTGATTGACCTTTTTCTCAGCTGGGACCATTTGTTGATTCTGAACACCCAGAGATCGAGAAAGGAAGTACTGACAGGAGCTTTGATGAAATTTTTCATTCCGAAATTCTCAGAAGGGTATCTATTCAAATGGAATAATTTATCGATTAACATGCTATCTGGTTCCACTGAATGACCATTCTTTCTCTGTTTCTTTGCAGTTGCAAGATTATGCAGAATTCATGGGTTCTCAAGCACGTGTGATTCTTGTACCATCAATACGTGACGCTAACCATGACTTTGTTTTTCCTCAGGTAGTGATTTTGAAGTATCAAACAATATAATTTATATATGGGTGAATTTATTACAATTCAGATGATGTCTAAATATGTTTACTATTTAAAGGTCATTTTCCTGTTATGCAGCCGGCTTTTGATATTCAACCACCTGATCTCAAACATCAGGTACTTCATTTTCTGAAGTTAAAAGCAATTAATTCTCCCAATTCGTGGTCACTCAACAATTTTCATAAGCTGTTATCATGTTTGCTGACTATTCTTTCATATAATTTTTCAGCTAACCAGTCTCACAAATCCAGGGATTTTGGAGGCAAATCAGGTAAAATACCATGAAATTGTGGAGGTACACTAATGACAAGTTGGTCGCATAGAGTTCTTGATCATCTGGGGAGCCTCTAATTAGCTCCTTTAGTGGGGAACAATTGCTTATTATGTTCTCTGTCGTGTAAACTTTGCTTAAGTGCATTATCTCTACTTACTGGAATTTAGTCACTAGAAAGCGGACATCCAAGTGTGATAGCAACTAAGAAGTACGCATAATCCTGTTTAAAAATTTCGTTTCAGGTGAAAATAGGTTGCTGCTCCATAGATGTTCTTAAACATCTTAGCGGGGAGGAAATTTCACGAAATCCAACAGGTGGAGCACCCAGTGATCGTATGGGTAGACTGGTGAACCATATACTTGGCCCGCGCAGGCATGTTGCAACATTACATCAGCTTCAAATGAAAGAAGTCCTCTTTAGAAATCACATTTCCGGTCTAATATCTTACTTGTTTGCTACAGCTTTTACCCTCTATATCCACCAGCAGAAGGTGTTCCATTGGATTTTTCTCTCGCTCTGGGAGCTCTTGAAATCTCTTTGCTTCCAGATATTCTCATTGTACCCTCCGACGTGAAGTACTTTGTTGAGGTAACTAACTGGTCAAGACCAACTTTACAGTCTGTTATTAAAGCAAGTCTTACAGGAAATATAAATGATACTCTTAAAATCCATCTATGCATGATAAATTGATTTTTCAGAGTCTTTCACTGAGAAACCTAAACCAAGAAATGCTGAATGTCATTGAGAAAAATTCAACCCTTTTTCTTCCCCTTTTTGTGGCATTTCTTGCAGGTACTGCCTCTCGGTGGAAGAGGTGAAGGGGAAGAGCTTTTGAAGTGTATATGCATCAATCCAGGAAGACTGTCCAAGGGAGAAGGAGGAGGTACTTTTGTAGAGCTTAACTACTATGGCAATCCCGACACTACTAATGGTTCCATCATAGGCATTTAAAGGCGGGCATCACCTTGGCCACACTTCAAGCCTCAAGAATGATGATAATCCTTGAGATGAACCAAAACGCATGATTACAAGGATACTAAATCATGATAAAAAGGTTTGATTACCATTGAAGTTCAAAGGCTCTGCATAGACTCATTGCGCTACTGTATTCCATTTCAAAGCCCCGCCGGCCACCGGGGACGGAGCATATGTGGCTCGTAGCCTGTTTGTCTGCGTTGAGAGAGATTTTTACCTTCTGTTCTTGTATAGTTTTCATTAAACATAGTACTCACGCCTAGTACTGGTAGAAATTGATTGTTTATTTCATCTTTTGTTTCGCCACTGGAATTTCACTCAGATGATTAAGTCACAGCTGTTGTTTAAGAGAATGACACATCTTAAATAAAAGAAATCAAGGGGCACAGCCATTGATTCCATCCAAAAAAGAAAAGAAAAAAAATCGTTTCTACAAGTTACATACCTAGAATATGCCAGGTATCTACCTACCTAATAATATACAAGTCCGCAACAATAATTTAATTACAGAAACCCTTCTTTGTTATCTAATAAGTAATGAAAGAAAACAATGTCATACAAGCATTAAATATCTTTCTTCTGCACTTTACGACATCTTTCTCTGTACCACTCGATCCATTTATCCGAAACCCACAAAACGCTAACGCAGATAGCAGTTGAGATAACAACCATCCAAGAAATCCATGCCCATTTTGGGATCAAATTATCAGCAGCCCCATTAACAAAGAAAACCCCCATCTTCAATACAAACAACGGCCCAAGAATCACCCTAAAAACAGTATAGAGAGCATAGAAACGAGGAGACAAGAACTCATACAGTCTCAAAGCCGCAGGTAAGTCGGCCTTCCGGTAGGCAGCCAGGGTCCACACGTTTTGGCACGCACTTGTGACCTCGGCAAAGATAAGAAGTACAAGGAGAGCAAAAGCGCCATGTTGAACCACAAAACGACATGTTATGAATACATAGAGCGTGGCCAAGTGGTGGCATATGAAGAGAATGTCGTTTGGGAAGAAGACCATGTAGTGAAGGAGGTCTAACAAGAAGTAAGCTATGCTGTAGTCAAGCACAATGTTTTGGGAGCTGGTGTTTTGTGAGGCGAAGATATTGGAAGTGTGGGTTTGGAGAATTGCATGGATTGCCAAGAAAACGGCGGGAGTTCCATGAGCTAGAGAGATGAAGCAACTTGAGGCCTCGGCTAGATGTTTAGGACCCCAGTTGCGGAAAACGACAAAGTAGGCAAAGAGATAAACCAGAAGGAACATGGAAAAGAATGTGGGTAGTGTTGGGTTGAAGAGATTTTGGGTCTCCATCGCTCAAGTTCTTTTGAGGTTTGGGACAAAGAAGAAACGGGTTGAGCAAAGAGATATAGAGACGAGGAGAGAGAGAGTTGAGAGAGAAGGTTATGGATTGGATTTGGAGTGAAAGATTTATATATTTGAGCACGTCACGTTTGTAATTAAGTAAAAAGTTGGGAAACCAAAATTATTATTTAAGCATTAAATCGGGACGGTGCAACGGGAGAAGTGAATACAGATGGGTCTGATGTCAACGGTGATTAATTTTAGACGTGATTTAAGAACAAAGAAAGATAAGGGGAAAGTGTGAAGAGGATTTTTTTTTTTTTTTCTTTTTAATTTTCATGGTCAGAGCAAAGCAAAGTTGGACGTCTCAAAATGCCACGTTATTGTGCGTTGTCTCAATCCGTATGGGATATTCGAATCTATTATTTGCCACTGGCTTGGGGTTTTATCATTACAGAGAAGAATCCCATACCGGGCATCTTTATTCTGTACCGAGTATCACGGATGGCATCCATTAGTACCAAAGTCATTGACGAACTATATTGAAAGAAAAGACTTCCACCTTTACGTAGTGTTTGAAAAAGGGTAAAAATTAATGGTTGAAATTATTTTTATTGTAGTATGTAAGAGTTTTATATTGTAGTAAATTTTTTATTGTTATTGTAATATATGAAAACTTTTTACTGTTTATAATTAAGTTAGTAGTAGAAACTATAGTTCCTACCATTATACGAAACAGGATTAAAAACAAAATGGGCAAAAGAAAAAGGGAATGATCACAATATATGCAACTATTTTTCTTTGTTCAAAAATAAGGCGCGTCTTCTAATGGGTCTAATAATCTGTGTTGGTTCCTATCAGTATGCAAAACAGAGGATTAAAAACAAAATGGGCAAAAGAAAAAGGGAATGGTCACAATATATGGAACTATTTCTTTTTTGTTCAAAAATAAGACGCGTCTTCTAATGGGTCTAATAATTTGTGTTAATTGGTATGAGTTACGAGAAAAGATATCAAGCTCCAATTTTGGAGACCAGCTTTGCTTTATTAAATAAAATTAATTACGTAATTGTAGCTCACGATTTTAATTTTATTTCAATATATTCTTCTCAATATACCCTTTTGTTTTTAGTTTTATTTTTAGAAACTATAAAGTTATCATTTAAATTTTAAAAACTTATTTTAATTTTATTTTTCTGAATAAAAAACATGGAGCAAAACAATATGATTATCCTAAAAAAAGCTATAAAAATATTTTATATTTTAAAAACAAAAAAATCCTAAAACGAAATACAAATTTTTAAAAAATATTTTAAATTTATGACTTTTAAAATTTTAAAATACTTTTAAATTTTTTTTTTTAATAAAAAACATATATTTCATAAGCAAATTAGTTTTAATTAAGGGTTTTTTTTTTTTTATCTTAGTCTCTATTTTTTTGTCGAAAAAGCCTGCGAGATAAAATTGAAATAAATTTTTAGAATTCAAATGATATTTTTGTAGTTTTCAAAAATAGAGAAATAAATTGAAAAATAATAAAAACTAATGAGATATAATAATATAATTAACCCTTATTAAATATATATACCTTTTTCATTTGTTTTTTTTGGTGGAGCGTTAGTCCTAGATCCAAAGACTTGTGAAGTTGTGATAAAGGAAGGAAAATTATAAGGACGGCCGTTAAACTGGGTAGACTTCAACGAGAGAGCTAAAATTTCACTATGCTGAGAGAAAATTCCCACAAAGTTCTATAAAACCATCCTCGTTCCATCCAATGCTCTTGAAACTAACACGTACATCTGACTTTGCTAAAAACTACATCATGTTAATGACAAGACAAGCACAGTCCAAAAGGAAACTTTTAAACCACTCTTGTTCTATTTCTCAACAAGCTGATTGAAGCTTTCTTTAAAACAAAGGTGAGGGGAAAAAACCGATTCGAGCTTCCATATAATCAGTGCCATACCCCATTCGAGCCTGTGATTCCATTTCTCACTGTTCTGATTTCGTAAAGGTCAAAGGCTCTCTTGAGTGCTCGATTAGGCGGGCAGGTTCAGCAGCCTACATTACCATCCCTCCATCAATGGTCAATACCTGCAAGAAAAATAGGAAGACAAATTGAGTCATTCATCCAGATATTCCAATTTAAGATTTTTTTAGAAGATATTCCGTTTAGGTTTGTAAAGCTCCATTGAACTTATTCTCAAATGCCAACTAATTGGTTAATGAAATTGAAAAGGAGATCTGAAACCTGTCCAGTTATGTAACTTGCAGCGGGACTGAGGGCCAAAAATTCCACTAGTCCGGCAACTTCTTCCGGTTGGCCATATCTTCCTGCATTTGTGAATGATAACAATAACAAACAAATGGATATATCTATGTGTAACCATTACATGTTTTGCTCTGTAATTTACAGAAGTAAAGCACTACTTCTTTTATGAAGAATCAAAGCGTCTTTCAGCCTCACCAAGGGGAATGGTCTCCAAAATTTTCTTTTCCACTTCTTCTCCAAGCTTGGCAGTCATGTCAGACGCAATAAATCCAGGGGCAATAGCATTTACCTAAAAGAAAAGGTAACGTCCACGACTCATTTGCATCCATTGGCACTAGGAGCTTATCCTAACGTCTAATCATTGAAAAGAAGAGCGAGTGGGGAAAACTCACGTTGATGTTCCTACTGGAATACTCCTTTGCAACAGTCTTTGTCAGGCCAATTACTCCTGCTTTTGCAGCACTGTAGTTGGCTTGCCCAACGTTGCCAACTAGACCAACAACTGAGGCTATATTAATTATCCTTCCCTGCAAAATTATCACTTTGACTGAGAAAAGGATATTAAAAATGCAACACAGTGAACAAGATTAAAATTCAGTAACTAAAGTCTCAGTACTTTAAATTCAGCTGGAAAGAAAAAGTCGAGCGACTTTTGGCTAAAAGCAAAGTAAAAAACAAAACATACGCCAAGAGTTGATTGGTCTGAATGCAATCATTGAAGTTTTAAAAATTTTGGAGATATAAGCTAGAGGGTGGTATGGGCAGTAACTTTTAGATGGTAAGCCCCACATATGTCGCAAAAAAATTCAAGTCTGTAAATAGATCTGGGGCTAAGTTGAGAAAGGGGACTCGCTCGTTACCTTTTTCTTCTTCATCATAATTTTGGCTGCTGCCTGCAAAAGTAAATGGATCTTAGATGCAACCAAAACTCAGGTTTAAACAACGATGAGAAGTTGTCTTAGAATACACACCTGTGTACAGAGGTATACACCTGTAAGATTTAGATCAATAACCTCCTGCCACTGGGATTTCTTCATTCTCATCAGTAAACCATCCCTAGTGATTCCTGAGACCAAGGAAATGAGTTAGGAGACAGCATATGGAGCACAAAATAAGAGAAAAAGAGGTAAAGCTTCCAGTAACCTGCGTTATTTATCAATACATCAACGGTTCCCCAAGCATCAATTGCCTGCGAATGGAAATTATAAGTGAGACCACAACTAACATACGATATCAAACTTGGATGAGTCGGCGTGTGCTCACTGTTTTGATCATTGATTCAACACCTGCTTCTTTGGAAACATCTCCTCCAAAAGTAAGAGCTTGTCCACCAAGGTCTTCAATCTGTAAAAGATAATATGCTAAGCTATCACAAGCTCAGAGCACAACGAGCACATTCATGCGTAGAAAAACTATGCCAGAAATTGGTGAACCAAGAGCCCAGAAACTGAATACAGAAATGGAGGAAGTCTCACAATCAGAATGAGTAAGCCTTCTCCCACTGAATTTGGTTTACTTATAATAAAATCGATTACAAAGGAAAAATCTTAGAGAACAACAATTGAAAGGATGGCAAAATGCAGATTAATTAAATTTTCTGAATACAAAGAGCCCAATAAAATATAATGAGATGCAAAATTGGACAAGTTGGCATGCATTGAGAATAAAGACAAGAATATCCACTTTTGATAATAATATCGTGAAATATGCTAAGGAAAAAAGAACTAAAGCAATCAGTCACCCAAAATTATATCGAAAGCAAGTTTCGAGTATTCTATTCCAAACCATTCTACAGATAAATGACCTATGTGCTAAATTGCAAATCCTTAAAATTTCAAACACGGAAACGAGTAGCACATAAATTTTTCAGCCTATTATTACTCACCTCTTTAGCAACTTCCTCAGCCTCCTTCGAAGATCTAGCGTAATTAACCAGGACCTGAAATAGAACCGCATCAACAGGCAGAAGAATCATCAACCATAATCCAGAAATAAGTATACAACAGTATTCACTAAGGCATTTGTTAAGGGATGCGAACAGTAATTTCAACACATGCATGGATATATGCATGATCTCAATTTAAAATTTTCCCAAGAAAACATAGGAAATCACCAACCTTACAACCAGCTTTTCCCAAAGACAATGCAACAGCTCTGCCGATGCCTCTAGAAGCCCCAGTCACAATGACTACAGGAGCCTCCACATTTTGAGCTTTTCCGGTGCTCGTTTGTTCCAGAGTAACAAGCTGAGCTCTTACAACACCTGCAGAAGCCACCATTATCAACGAGATCGTCAGCTATTCTAGAAAATGTAATACAACGAATTGGGAAAAGTCAAGTTGAATCCAAGGCCAAGGATAATATCCCTTAAAAATTGGAGAGAGAACTCAATTTTATTATTCAATTTCTTAATATTCAAGTCTATCTATTACGATATCTAATAACTGTATTTGGCCCTCTAATAGAAGGATAACAATAACCACAAAAGGACATACGGCATACTAAACAAGTAACGAAAATAAATAACAAAAACAATGCCAAGTGATAAAATAATACAAATATAAAGATGACTACTTTAGCTAAATCCTCCTAAATCAAAATGGGTTCTATGACATATCTAAATACTTTAGCTAAATCCTCCTAATCCCTTAACCAAAAGCTTCAGAGTTGCAGTGTCAATCACAGAAAGTAAGAAAGTACTTCTCTTTCTCCAAAAATCGCTTTATTTTCACAAAATGATCCAAAATTTGGAAAATCAACATCGACATAACGATCAAAGACATAGAAAGCAGGAAAAAAAAAAAAAAAGATGAATTACTTGAGGAAGCAAGAGGGCTCTTGGATTGGCGGCCAACGCAGTGCCGAAGCTGAGAGGATCGGCGACCGCCGGAAATCGGAGAAGATTTTTCAAAAAGTAGGACACTCCGATCACTCGAAGCTCCGAATTTCTCCCAAATTCCGGCGGATTTCAAAGCGACGACATTTGATCCAGCTATAGTAGCCATTGGAGCTCCAGAGAGTGGCCTCTGAAACACAGAAAAGTTGAAAGAACCTGAAACTTGCGCAGAGATCTCAACAGTCTCGTTAGAAACATAAGAGAAGAAGAAGAAGAAGAAGAAGAAGAAGAAATGTTGTTTTTATAAGAACAGAAAATCGAAAACCAACTGTATCTACGGCTTTGGAAGCTCCGGAGACGAGTGGCGTCGTTCTTGGGCGATGAGAACGAAGGGCGTGTGTTTTGAGTGGTGAATTGACGAATTTGCCCTCTTGTTTTGGGGTATATTACCATGCAGCCAATGCGTTGGGCAAGGCGCTCGAGAGTTCTGTGGAGGGGCAAATTGGTAATATTGGACAAATTTATTGGAAGCAGAATTAGGTGGTTTGTCCAACCTGCCTTCTTCAAAATCTTCACCAGTAAACTCAACCGTTACGTTTTGGTTAGTCACCGCAACTTGTCGAAGCATTATCTTTTTTGCTGAATAAAAAAAGGGATTAGGTGTGCACCTTAGGTTCCAAACGCCCTTAAATTAGGGTTAATAAGACAATTGACTCAATTATGATAATTGAATTAAAATATGACTTTAATTTGTAAAAATTCTACAAATGTCTCATAATAATATCATTAAAATTATTTATATGTAATTATATAGTACAATATGTAATATCATTAAGATAATTACTATATCATTAAAGATATTTTTACGATATTTTAAATATTGTATTAGATTTTAATTTTATAACAATAATTTAGACACGTATTGTAATTTTTTCCTTAAATTATTGGCAGTCAGAGGCCCACCGAAAGTGAAAGGGTCCATCAAGTTAGACTCTTTATATATATGCTACAAAACTAGGGAGAAAGAAAGATGTAGCCCATTTAAGAGGGAGAATTAAAATTAAGATTAATTGTATAATTATACATTTTCTTTTTTATTATTTTTTAATTTATTTTTTTATTTTTAGAAACTACAAAGATATTCTTTAAATTTAAAAAACTTGTTTTAATTTTATCCTTTGTAGACTTTTTTGACTTAAAAAACATAAAGATTAAATAAAAATACCCTTGACTTAACCAAATTTGTTTATGAAATATATGTATCTTCTTTAGAAAATTTTAAAAAATATATATACTAAAAAATTTAAAAAGTCGTAAAATTTAAGATCTTTTTTTTTTTAAATTTGATGTTTTGTTTTAGGATTTTTTTTATGTTTTTTATATATAAAGTATTTATCATAAGCATTTAAGGGTAGTCATGTTGTTTTGTCTAATTTTTTCTATTCATGAAGATGAAATTAAAATAAGTTTTAAAATTTTAAGGATTCCTTTGTGGTTTATAAAACAAAAGGACAAATTAAGAAATAGTTAAAACTATAAGGTATAATTATGTAATTAACCTGTTAAATTTAATAGCACACATTTTAGGAAAATAAATTAATATCATAGTTTTTATCTAAAAATTTAAAAATACCCAATCTACCCATATCTTCCCCACCCCTCCCCCTTCCTATGCAAGACGACAGACCAGGGCTTCAATAGACCACTCCATGAACACCAAGAACCTAAGCATCGGCCCCGTTGTGATCGTCAGAAAGAGATGTTGAGGTTCCTTGACAAACTTCGCAACAGAAGCTGGATGAATTTCGTCGAAGTCAAGCGACGGATAGTCGTCGCTGAAGACACACGAGGAGCAGACGATGGAGTCACAGAAGGAGCAGGCTTCATCGTCGGAGCAACACCCATCGTAGGCATCGTCTTCGAAGACATACAGGGAGCAGACGTTGAGAGTCACGCGAGGAGTAGGCTTCATTGCTAAAGCTACATTGTCGAAGTCGCACTTGTGGCTCACGTCGTCGCTGATTCACGCAAGGAGCAATCACAAAAGACGTTGCTGAAGCTGGGGGGAAACAAGAGGAGAAGAGAGAAAGTGTGTTAGGATTTTTTGTGAGAGATTGAAGAAGACAAGGGTAAATTTAAAATTTTATAATAGTCAAGACTATATGCTTAAATATTTTCAAAAGTGTGCTATTTTTTTACATTAAAAATTATAATTATGCTATTTGGTGCAATTTTTCTTAAATAAAACTTGGATTATTTATGCCACTAAAAACACTAATTGTAAAAAATATCACGCCACATCATTATGCTATAATTTATAATACCAAATAAATCCTCAAAGCTCAAATTAGATTCTATAAAAATAAGATAGTTTTTTATTACCACTAAGAGAATATGGTTTTTTTTAAAAAAAATTAATTGTCATCTTTATTTGTGGTATTTAATTAAAAAAAAATTTTGGATGTGACACAAATCAATCCACATAAAAAAAAGTGTAGGATAAAACATAAATATCTCCACCAAGTTTCTCCATTCAAGAGACCTCAAAGGTCCTGGTATTTACAACAGAAGACCAAACACCTAATCTCAACCCCCTAGTATACCCATGATAACCAGTGACTCGGGCAAAAACATAACCAGTACTGGGAGTATTGAGAAACCTTGGCTCACGTCTCTTAACCACTACACCACAACTTTATAGATAATCGTCACTATGTGGTAAACGGCGTCGTTTACTAACCAAAACCATGAGAGACAGACAAAACGATGAGTCAGATAGTAACTTGGAAAAAGGCGAAAAAGGGCCTTTTTCTCGCCTAGTTTCTGAACTCCAAAAGTCTCGTAAAGCCAAACCAAAATGCCTAATAAAGGCCTAGTTAAGCAAAAGAATAGATAATGAAGCCACAGCGCCGCGCACTGGTCATTTGATGGGTGGTAAACTTGCTTGTTCTTGTTATTTAAGTCTCAAATTTGAATTAGTCCTGTCCCACCATCGTCAACGACATACAATGACAATTCACTTAATGACGAATTCATATGCCATACGAGAATGTCTTGCCTTTCCGAAATATCCAAGTACCCCACCCCTACCCTTATCAACTCTTTATTATAATTATTATTTTGATAAGAAACTAAACTTCAGTAAGTGACAGAAATTTGTACAAAGAGTTGGATGGTTGAGAACAAGCTCAAATTCTTTTTATGTAGAATCTATGATGGCAAAGATCAACAGAAAAAATTTGGTGATTATGCACTTTTCTGAGCCGGCTTCTTCTTGGAGTTATTCTTTCGACGAATCTTCACCATGGCCTTTTCCAAATCCTGAACAAACAAATTGGACAATACAAGGAATCAATAACCAAAAAAATCCTCCAAAAAAAAAAAAACACAGAGACAAAACAAAACAAAAAATGAAAAGGACACAGAAAATAGAGAAGGTCCATATGGTTGCCAGTCGGTAACACCTATTAGGAGTTAAATTTTAATTGTTATCAAGCGATGGTGATAAAACAACAAAATGATCCAAAACCCTTGATCTCTCTGCTTGAAAAATTCGAAACCTGAACTAAAATCTCCATCGTCAAAATCCAACAGTGATTCGGGTGACAAAGTTCCGTCTGGATGGAAAAACACATAAAGAAAACATTAATGAATTCATCTTCACTTTCAGCCAATGGAAATTGGTTGGTTTGGCTTTTCCTTCAGCATGGAGACAATACGATGTACTAAATTGATAGATCCTTTCCTCCAGTTTTACAGAACAACCCACACTGTCATGTGCTTTAGCACCGCCTCACTGCGCTTAAGAATCTAGCTGCAGCAATGCCAGAGACAAATCCTGTGAAAAGCAGGACTCTACCTTTTACCTTTATTAACATTCCAAAAATTGGATTAAAGCAAGAGAACAATAACGTCAAAGGGTAGGGCAGGCAAGCTATGCCAATCCTACCCAATGGCTGTAAATGTCAAATCATCTAAAAGGGCCACCAGGGACATGGGCCAGGGGATGACCGACGAACACTGAGATGTAATGCCGAACATTGAGATGTAATGCCTTACCAGATTTCCCCTTGAATCTTTTGTTAGAAGTTTATAATTTTTTATCTTCTATATATACTATACAAGTACCAAGGAGTCATAAATACGCATAATACTAAAGCAGTTCGCAAGCTTCAAGGACAACTCCCTTTACAGCCTATCTAGACTTTCCTGGAAACTTAAGGTTTTCTTCACTGTGGTCAGATAAAGCGTGCGTAGGTAACACAACACAAACAATAACGAAAGAAAAAAAGAAAAAGGGCATTTCAGAAAATCATTGGTTGAAACATCAATTGTACCTGCGTTGGCTCCTTTTCAGATGTGTCTGTGGTCCAAAGATCCTCCAAATTGTAGTACTCTCTTGCCTTCTCATCAAGAGCATGAATTACCACTTTGCCTGAACAATTTGAAGTAATTATCACAACCCAAAATAAAGTATAAGACTTTCAGTAGCAGTAAAGTCCATGGTCACTCGATTTTATTACCAGGAACATTGATATTTAATGTCACCGTCTAGGCTAAAATCAGTGAATAAAATAAACTTTCCTCGTTAATGTGAAAACTATAACACAAAGCATGAAAATTTACTTAGATTATGTGTATATATGTGTATATGTATGTCATATATGTATATGTGTGTGTAACAAGGTAATTATTATAGTTCAGAGGTGGAACATACCAGAATCAATGACAATCCACTTTCCTCCCTCTTGACCCTCAACACTGGGAAGAACCAACCGGTTTGCTCCTTTTTGCTTCTGCTTCACCTGTTAAATTCAAAATATTAGATTGTGCTCTTGTTGGGATTACTAGACAACAAGGAATCACCATGAAAATCGTTGTAGCTTTAAAATAACATTAAAATTTTTCAATATTCAGGCTAAGCTCAAAAATACGATTTTTTTCTGAATTCTCTCCCTTTAGAAGCAAAAATGGAGACTTGGAAAAAATGAAATTTCAAAACTAGAACAAACAAACCTGCCTTGTAAATTAGGGCTTGAGCAATGTTCCTCACGTGCCATGTCGATCTTCCGGTGGCAATCACCATGAAATCGGCCCAATCGCAGTGCTTCTTTCCCGGTATGATCTTTACATTATCAGCCCGAACGTCGCTCAGAATCTTCTCGACTTCTTGAAGCTCCAGAAGCCCCGCGTTGCTGGAAATGGCTGCCGCCGAAGAGAACTTGTGGTTCAAAATCGGAAACCCTAGCTTCCATTGTTGAACAAGTGAAGAAGACGGCGAGAAATGGGAAGAATTGGATCGTAGAGCTGCCCACATGGAACCGAAATTCGGAAGCCCCGAATGCAATATCAATTATGAATTATTTACTTCTCAGAATATTTTTATTGGTGACTTTTTTTTTTTTATGTGAGTGATTAATCGGCGATATAACTGATTTTCTGGGCAAATTTGTATCTGAATTAACCGGGTGTTTCGCAAACGATGATGGGAAGTACGGTTCTCACCACAAATTTAGTTATGAATAAAAGCTTTCATATACTACAGTAACAATAAAAAAAATAAATTTTAGCGACAAAGTGGGTCAAGTTGAGCACTTTTTTTTTTTTTTTTATAAATAGACACGGGAGAAGCACGTGACTGTCTTTAAATCACAGCTACAAAAATAACTTTAAAAATAAAATATAAAAAATAAGGAAAAATAAATCACAAATCCTCAAGAAAATCACAATTGTGCCCTAAAAAAAATCTCAATTGTTGATCTAATTTTTGCTCTATGTTCTGTTTAGTAGGAAGGAAGAAAAAAAGGGAGGGAGAGAAAAAGTGCATGAGAGAAAGGAAATTGGCTTTTAACCAGATCATTATTAAGCAAAAAAAAAAGAAAGATCATTGTTTAGAAAAATTCCAAAACACAAGCGTGTTTTACCTAAATAACACTTTTATCCCTTTTATCATTAAAATGCCAACCCTATGCGTTTACAAAATCATATTCAAAATACATTGAAGCAATTAATTTTTTAAAAATTTCAAAACTATTATTCTTAATTTATATTAAATGTTATTTTAAATATAACTTGACTTAAAATTAAAGACAAGGCCATTTAAAACGTTCAAATAAATGTTTTAATTAAGCAAATATTTCAATTATTTTAAGAGTTTTTAACTTTTTAAAATTGATTTTATTTATATAGTGTTTGACAAACTCAATTTTAACTCATTAATTTTAATTCAAGCAATGTAAAGCTCTTACATATTACAGTACTTTTAGTTCCAACTCTCAATACCAATTCACTTCCTAAATACTTTATTAGTATTTTGGTTTAATAATGTTTCAAGCTGTATTTAATAAAGATTAAGAAGGGTAATTTTAGTTTTTTAAAAAGTTTAATCTCTTTGGAGTGTATTACATTGGTTGTTTTGGGTATTTTTATAATAAATGAGGTAAAGTAGTTTTCTAACAAAACACAAATGGTGTTTTGGGTAATTTTCCTTTTCTTTTTTTTTTTTTTCAAATTATTTGATTGTTTTCATTGGACTAAAAGGTGATTTAACTATCTATGCGTGGTATAATAAGTTTTTATCCAACAATTTCCTTACTTTTGGAGGGATAAGGTGTTGGGACCTCGAGCTAAATAGAATCCACCTGAACCACCACAAGCTCAACGTATATACTATTATCTTTGTCTCAAAACAATACGTGGGAGTTGGAGTTGTTATAAAAGACTCGATTGGATTTGTTACGGTGGCCTAGGTCAAGAAATTAGATGGTGCCTTTGCTACTTGTGAAGCTGAAGCTCAAACCCTTACTTTCAGTATGGTTTACGTCAAAGACGTAGGTCACTAATAGGGCGCTTAGAAAAGTTGTTGGAATTAAAACATTAGTTTAAAAACTATAGCATGAAAGAGATTTACACTATAGTAATTTTTTGCTTTTTACTTTAATTGTCGAGAGCTTTACATTATTTTTTGTTAGTTCCAATTAAGATATTAAACAAATACTAAATCTTCATGACGTAGAGTCTGATGTATTGACAATGTTTCAAGATCTAAAGGCTAATAATTTTGGTTGTAATAAGTTTGGTGTTTTATTGTCCAATATATCTAGATTGTTATTTTTTTTTTTCATAAGTTAGGATAAGTCATGTATTTCGGTAGGCAAATAATATAGTCTAACCTATTTGGTTTATAGATTTAAATAAAAATTCAAATTTTTTAAGAAAGAAAAAACAATAAAAACAATATGACACAAATTTGCAAAACAAACCCCTAAAAAAAAGGAAAAGACCTCCAAAAACAAGTGGGTCCTTATAAACAAGTAGATTTTTCTTTTTTCTGTTTTTTTTTTCTCTCTTTACACACCAGTCACGTGCACATTTCATTTCAAAATTAAACAAACGTTTTCATTAATTTAGAGGGCTTTTTTTTTTTATTTTTAGGTTACATATTCTTAGGATTGGCTCCAAACTTTTTTTGTTGTTCTTAAACTACTTGCTTGTTTTTTTTTTTTTTTAATTTGTATTTTTAACTTTTCTCCACCGTAATATATATACCCTAATATATCCTTTAAATATATTAATTCATAAATTCCTACTTAATTTTTTTGCCACACAGTTCGCCAAGAAAAATTTTTCTCATATATAACCCTAATCATTACTTTTTAACTAATTGCTCTATTGAAATATTTTATCCTTAAATATTTTCAATGGTTTTTGATTTACCTTATATTTATTGTTCAAGTGTCTGGACCAAGACGCAATAACATCTTTATTTTGTGTTTTTAGAGGATCAACCATGCTTACTTATTTGCTTGTTTGGTGCAGCTGGTCTCTTCCTTTTTTCCTTTGCCTTTTCTTTTAGAAATATTCTATAGTTTTAAAAATATTTTTTCTCTAATAGCCCTACTAAAATAATTTTCCTCAAAATTTTATGAAGTTTAATTTTTTCAAATATTATCTATTATTTAATCGGGTGCTTAACAAGCATGGTTAGAACCAACTTTTTAATTATCAAATAATATAAAGCTCTCACATACTGTAACAAAAAAACAAAATGTTGCGACAGTGTAAAGCTCTCACATGTTATAGTGTTGTGACATAAAAAATTAGTTATAATTATGTTTGCCAAACACCCTAAGTATTTCAAGCAGAATATGTGTTTTTGGTTTTTGTGATTGATTTAGATTATTTAAGCCTTTGTTTATGAGAGTTTGACCCTCCGTTTGAAACATTCATTTCAATTTATCAGTTCTAACTGTGAATATTGTAAAGCTCCCAACAAATACAGTGAAAAGCAAAAAAAAAAAAAATAACGATAGTGTAAAGCTCTCACGTGCTATAATTCTTAAACTTAAAACATATATTTCAACAAATTCTTCAAATGGCTAAGGCGATTTGGCCCATAACCTACAATGAGAAGTGAATAAGAATCTACACCTCTTTTTTTATTATTATTTTTACCTTAAAAAAATTTCAAATACTTTTATATGTACCACACAAAGAATGTTGACAATCAAATCGTTTATTCAAATTTCAACTTTCTTTATCTCATCTTAAAACAATAAAACTTTCTAACAACTGAAATTAGACCGAATAAAGCCTAATCCAAGAAGATGAGCATTTAAATAATCTAAGAAAGATTGTAATAATTAATATAGTATTTACTTTTTGTATATAACTTGTTACAACTTTTTAAGGACAAAAAGAACAGGCGCCTAAGCCACATAAAAAATTATAGTTTTTCCTTGACTGAAAATTCCAGGATCTTTACCCTCTTTAATCCTTATTTTTAAGCATACCGTTCCAAAACAACAAACGTTATTAAATTATGGATTAAGGAAAAAACGAAATTGTCCCCTAAAAAGATAAAATAAAATAAAATTGTGGTGAGCTAATGAGCAATAATTACTTGGCATGACAGATCATTAAATGTTTTTATTTATAAATTTAATTTCCGGTATCATATACGACTCCTTATTATTAAAAATTCTGACATAAGTTTAGTTGAAAGTATTTTACCAGCATTAATATTTTCGTACGATTCTATTAAAAAATAAATAAATACTTTCATTCGATAAAGTCCAACCCACGTAGCAAATGACGAACTTTTTCGTTGGTCAGAGGAAACGTCAACGTAACACTACGATGTACGGGCATCAATTTTCAATTTGTTCCTCTTTTCTCCATATTTCCCATATTCATCATGAAGAGGGCATGCCCATATTGAGAAGATGGGGAGAAAAATCGTCTCAATTAAAATTAAAATTAAAAAGTTACAAGATTTTTAAACTTAAGTTAGAGTAATAAAATAAATAAATAAATAATTTTTACTGTAACAAACAAGTTTAAATTAAAAATTTTAATTTAGATTAATTGTTTAGACTTATGTATAAGGTATTTGGAATGGTATGAAACCAGTGGTAAGAACCACTTTTAATTTAACATGTGAGAGTTTTATACTGTAGCAATTTTTTTTATTGTTACTGTAACAACCTGATATTTTAATGCACTGAAAATACATTAAATTAAGGATTAAATTGAGACAAAAAATGTAATTAAAGGAAAAAAAATACTGTATAATAACATAAAAATTATACGATATTGGAGTATTATAGTGTAAGGAAAATACACTAATGAAATTATACAGTATGTAAATTGCACTGCAAAAGCAATCTAATGTAAGAATTGGACTATTTAAGGTCATACAGTGCAAGACTGGACTACGTAGACCATAAAATTTTTATATAAAAGTAAAGAGAGAGAAAAAGAAAAAAAAAGAGAAAAATTTAGATAATTATCAGCTCATTCTCTCTCCTCACCCTTTCTCTTTACATTTTCCCTCTCCTCAAAATCAGTTTGAGAATTCGAGCTCCGTTTTCGACATCTCTCACACCATTGGAAAGCTTTCGACGAGCTGAGCTCAACGGTGTGCCGAACAGCCCAAAAGACCGCCTGAGGAGGGCTCACGCACCGCCCAAAGTGACGGTGAGACCTAAATTTTTCCAAGCTGATATCTTCGTCGTCCGACCACCAATCGAGGTGATTTTGGTGTCTATGGACTCAGGGTGAAGAAAGGAGCAAGGTGATACCTATTTTCCAGCTCAATTCCAGCTGGAAGGGCTTCGCCGGAGTTGCCCTATCTCCATCGTAGCGCCACCATGGGAACCGTCATCTCCGACGGTGATGAGGCACACCGCCGGTGCCAAAAGCTTCAGACGGAGACGGGGAGTGAAACCCCTCGCCCAATTGCACGACCTAGCTGTGTTCAGCTGAAGTTCCACCTTGCCCCGTCGTCGCCACCATGAGGGTTGTTGATTTTGAAGCTCCGGCCACCGTCGAGGTCAATTGACCTCACGGTTATGCTCAGAGGGCGTCAAGGAGGAAAAGCCCTACCTTGATTTGGGGCAACCGCCACGGGAGGGCGGAGAACGGTCTCTGCCACCTAACGCCGTCGTGGTGGAGGTGGAGCCGCCATTCTAGGCGGAGTCGAGCAGCCCCACCATGGGGGAACTGCTCAGAGAGAGAAGAGGAACATTTTCCCCAGCCCAATTTCATGGTAGCATCGCCGGAATACCGTGAACGGAGCCACCGGTTTTGGCCGTGGTACCCATTCCCAATTCGTGTAGATGGAGGCCAAATTGAGTGAAATTGACCCCACCAATGGACTCAAGAGGGTCGATTTAGTGGGGCTAGGCTCAAGCTCAACCACCAACGAGGCCAATTGACGCCGATCAACTGGCGGTCAACGGCCGGATCAAAGGACGTTTTAGAATTTTACGGTCTGGACCTCTGATCGACGATCTGAGATGGCCTCGCGACTCGTTTCGACACTCTGAACGCAACGATGATCTCTGTTTGAGCTAATTCTACTCCGGTGAAAATCATTCGATACCAACTACACGCGGATCGAGACGATTCAAACAGCAATATTGGAGTCCAGAATGACATGTTAAAGAATATATGATCTCTAGGAAGCACTCCTAGCCATTTATGGTCGCTCGAGGAGCACTGTAGAGGATGCTTTATATACTGTTGATATAGCGAGGTGCAACCGGACCCGCTTAGCTCGGAGTTCAAGTAAGTGACAATCTCACCTACAGTATGAACTGTATTATAATGCATTGTGATAGATGCTAAGTTTTAATGATTTAAAGTTCAGTTAAGGAAAGAATGAAGGAAAATAAGACCAAGGGCAAAATGGTCATTTTATGAAAATGACCAAAACGGACCCGAACGCTCGATGTCAGGAAATGTTTCTTAGTGATGACTTTTCCATATTTTGTATGTAAGGGGATGTTAAAGTTAAGTAATGAGTTTGGTTAAGTCACGAAATGGACGAAAAAACCGTCAATGGTAAAATGGTCATTTTTATAAAAATGGCTAGAACGGAGCCAAACATTCCGATTTAGCATAACGCCCTTAGATGAAAAATATTCCCTAATACGTTAAGTAAAGTGACCGTCATGTGTGACGAGATTTTTAATAAGGATGTTTAAGTAAACGTGAGGTAACCCGGTGGGTTACAAAATTAAGGAAAAGAAAGGGTAAACCGACAGTATACCGAATTATGAAAAAGAGGAAATAATGTTTATGTTTTGTTATCAATCGAGTGGATTGATAAAAAGAAAGTTAATTAATGAGTCGGCTGTCGTTTGTTCAGGACACGAAAGCCGACTAATGGACAGGAAAGGAACGAGATAGGAACAGAATAGAGAATGCTAGAGCATAGTACGGATAAGTTCAGATTTCACTTACAGCATGAAGTAAATAGTTTTTAAATGCTTATTTATATGATTGCAAATGTGTTTGCAATGGTTATACAAATTGTTTCTAAAAGTATGTTTGCGTTAATTATGCAAAAGTTTTAAAGATTCAAATAGAGGTTTGCAATGAATTTGCAAGGATTATGTTTGAAGTATACTTGCATATGGATATGCATAATGCTTTTAAAAATTCAAGTTATGATTTAGAAAGTATTTAAAGTATGTTTTGCATTTTTGACAATGCATAATATTTCATAATTAAAGTTATAAGCTTTATGATGCATTTGTTATGCATTCAGTTAAGTTTCGAAATAAAAGTTGTGGTTTGCAAAATGTGATTGCATTACATGTTACATATGTCATGCAATAAATGTTAGAGTACATGTTATGACCTACAAAAGGTTGTTGCATTTCATGATGTATTTGTTACGTAATGAGTTGCATTTATTATGCAATAAGTTGCATTTGTTGTGCAATAGATTTTATCGTACAAGCTATGAATTACAAGTATATTTGCATGAGATGTGAATGCATGTGACATGCTCACAAAAGATAATAAGAAGGTAAAGTAAAGATAAAGGGAAAGTGTTGTACCAGCCTCTGTG